>WNWU01000072.1:1519703-1645008 GCA_012654045.1 Ptyas mucosa
TTCCTTCCTTCCTTCCTTCCTTCCTTCCTTCCTTCCTTCCTTCCTTCCTTCCTTCCTTCCTTCCTTCCTTCTTTCTTTCTTTCTTTCTTTCTTTCTTTCTTTCTTTCTTTCTTTCTTTTGCTTTTCCTTGCAGGCTCTATGTAGTCTCTACAGAAAAGTCTGAAGTAATGACTGAAACTCAACTGGATGTTGCCTGAGAGCTGGGAATCCACACCTCTCCAGCCAACCAGCAGGTTTCCTTCTCAGCTGCTTCTGCTCCAAACCACTTTAAAAGTACGCCAGCTCCATCTTAGGGAATTATCTTCCTGGCTTGTATTTTCTCACGGGGTCTTAATATTAGTTCTCGCTATTCCAATCAAAGATATATTTTTAAAAGTAACCATTTTAATTAGGTAAAAAGTCTCCCTGCATCATTCTAATTTTATATATTTTAAAGCGATTACAATGAATACAAATAAATAGGTGTATAGTACATAGTAATAGTATAGTAAACAACATAGCAAATTGGTGCTTAGATTCCATATACTTTACCCTGTTGATCCTTTGTCTTTCCTCTCAATGAAATGCTGCCAGCCTGTCAGCAACAGTCACATGACACAGAGAAGCAACGGACACCTTTGGCCAAGAGCGGGCAGAGTGAAGAGAGAGGCCGTTCCATACTTTCTGCTTGGCCCTCCACTGGAATGGACCACTTACTGCTTCCCCAGGGCACGAATGGAGGACATCCTCCATGTGGCCTGGTCCCATATTCTCCAGCTTCAATTCAAAACTGTTGTTTTCAACCAGAGCAGTTTTCAGCTCTTCAGAGCATAATGATCTCGAGTGCTTTCTTCCTTTCTAGCCATAGTCCCAATTCTGCTTGGTGGCAATGCCTGGCATGTGCCCTCCCCTCCAGCAGCTGATCACATTCTCTCCTGGGCTGCCACTTTCTCAGCATTTTTAATAAATGCTATTTCTATTAATTCATTGAGGGCCCCTTAAGTCAATGAGCTATCTCCAAGCCTAGAAGCTTACAATCCTTATATCTCCTGGTGAGCACTTTTTAGTTTCTTCCAGGCTGGGTGACTCATGCTTCCCTTGTTTTACCATCGTCTGCCCATAGTTTTCCTTCCCCTTATGTTTTTAACTTCTTTAATTTACAATAAAGAAAATATTGTTGTATTTTGTTTCCATGAAACTGAACTATTCAGTTCTTCCTTGCTAATCAAGTTTCTGTAGGCCCACCCCAATCTACTCCCTATTGTTTTTAATTGTAGTCTCAGTGCTATGATAGTACTTTAAGGGGGGGGGGGAATAATATAGAAAAGTGCTGTGTTAGTGTCAGATAAGATAATGGGGTATGCACCCATGACAGACCGCTCCATACAGGAGCAGAGCCTTCCCTTCCTTGTGTGGATGAAAGGGGAAGAAGCAGGGGAATGCCTGGTTCTGCAGGGCTTGATCTGGACTAAGCATCATTCCAGCTCTGGCAAATCCAATTTTTGTAGTTGCCTGAAGAAACAATCACCAAAGCATGGGGGACAAGCAGCTAAGGCTACAGTGCAAAATTGCCCAGAGCTAATGGCTTTCAGCTACTGTGATACGAAAATCTATGCACATATTAGGCAGGGATGAAATCCAGCAGGTTCGGACAGGTTCTGGAGAACCGGTAGCGGAAATTTTGAGAAGTTTGGAGAACCAGCAAATACCGCCTCTGGCTGGCCCCAGAATGGGGAGGGAATGGACATTTTGAATATCCTTCCCCTGGAGTGAGGTGGAAATGGAGATTTTACAGTATCCTTCCCCTGCTTCACCCACCAAACCACGCCCACTAAGCCACACCACACCACGCCCACCAAGCCACACCCACAGAACTGGTAGTAAAACAAATTGGATTTCACCACTGATATTAGGTCTAATGTATATTATCAGGCCATGTTGGGAAAGGAAGTGGTTCAATTGCTCAACAGAAAATCTTGGCTTCAAATCTTTATGTACTTTTTTCATTTATTTAAATATGTTTAATGAAAACAAAAGACCTGGCCAGTACAATTTTGTAAAATAGTTTCACACATACTGTCATATCAATTGTCAATATATTCCTCCTAACATAATTATACTGTGTATGTCTCCCTTGCTCTAATTTGGTTTGTGACTTGTGAGTACCTGGACATTGGCCAAGATGGGCATCCTTCTCTAATGCTGTTAGACTGCACTTATCTTGCCTGTGCCTGGGGGAAAACAAGGAAATGCACAAGGAATCACCATGTATTTAACAAAAGCTCAGTTACACTTAAATTTAGATTAATTCACCTGGTGAAGGGAAGTGGCTGTGCAGGCAGGAAATGACTGCTGGAAGAAGCTAACAAAACCTGCACAACTTTAGGAAAAGCTGCAGCTGCTTTAATGATTTATGAAAAGGAGCATCATATAGGTTCTGAAGCATCCCTTTTGAAGACTTTGCATATTTGCATTGACCTAATATTAGTATTCACACAACTCCTGCATATTACTTTTAGCATTTGGTGGACTCCTTCAAAATCTAGACTACTTCAGATGTGGTGTCTGGATATTGGAGAGTTTCTGAATGTGATTTTTCTTAACATTGTGGTTGTGGGGATTAGGTTGGAATGTCCTTGGGTGTCTTTATGCTATTATTGTGCTGCCGTTGTTATTATTTACTTACTGTACACTTACTAAATGTAATAACTTAATGTTACTGATTGATTTTGTTCTTTGTTGGCTTTACTCCAATATTCATTACTAAGACTTGCAACAGTGAGATAGGTAGCTGTATAAATCAAAATAATAAATAATAAATGCTAAGTTAATAAAACATGGAGGGGAGAAAACCTTGATACAAACTATGGACAATTTACATCAAGGTTTAGTTTTGGTTTGCTGTGAGTTTTTGTTTGTTCCTCTTGTTATTTTGTTTATTAAACATGTTTGAGGGAGAGAGAAGAGAACTGTAAACTAATCTGTTGCAGCCAGAATAATTTCAAAATAATTTTTAAAATGAAGCAACAGAGGATCTCTAATGGAAACAATTTTTTTTTCAAAATAAAATAAATATAGAATATGACTTTAAAAAATAATGAGGATTTGGAAGCATACATCGTGCAAAAAAATTAATCTGTGGTAAGTGCAGAGAGCATGAATGTATTGCTAAGATATGCTCAATATTTAATTATATTAGTGAAGCGTCACCTTTATAGTAATATGGCTGTAGTGAACAGTTTTGCTCATTTACAGGTCAAGAAAGAACAGAACAACAATACCATCCCAAGAATATGACAACATACTATTGTAAGAGAAGAGAATACTATATGCAGGAAAAAATCTATTTACCACTGTCCTTTGTGCTCAAGTTAGCCAGGGGAGAAGATTATAATTTTATTCCTTCATACCTTTTTTCCCCCCTCTCTCTCCCCCACGCCATATTTTGAATTCATGTTTGAGGACCAAACATGGGATCTGGAAGATCTAAAGATTACCTGGGTTGGCTACAGCTCATCCATTTTGAGCCCTTCATTTCCAAGTTGAAGGGCAACCTCACTGGCAGAGTTTTCTGCCACTGGGCAACTAATGATTTCGAGAACAGCCCCCTCCCCTCACCCACCCACCCCCTAGAGGAGAATGTCTCTTGCATCCTGTAATTCCAGGACAATACGATTGCACAGGTTAGTGAATGCGGGTTTAAACAGTAATCTTTGCACAAGTGTCTTCTGTGGTAGAATGGTCCAAGTCGTACTTTTCCCATTTCCTACCCCTCTTAAATAAAAATATGCAATTTCAAAAAATATAAAGCAGATTTTAGATTCAGTTAGATAATATATCTGACTTGACAGTAATGAATTCCGGTGAATTCCAGTGAATTCATCTCATCACTGCATTGAATAAGAGGGTTATTTTCCTTTCTTCTTGGCTTTTTCCCCATCTTAAACACAAATGTACTTCTGCAGCTTCACTGATAGGTTTTTGGTTTTTTTCATCTCCAATGTATTGTTTCTGTGTAATTTTAAATAAAAGAGATGCCATATCCCTGTCAATATCTTCATGTATTTTATTTCTTATGAAGACTTAGTCCTCTATTGAGTTTTCAGTATGCTACTGCAGCTGGAGGCACAATCTCAGTGGATTAGCAGGATGCCAGCCAATGGGTCTTTTCTTCTTCCACCTGCCTGGGACTCCTGCTGAAAGTGAATCAATTCACAGATACTGTACTGAAACCTGGTGGGGAAGGAAGTTGCCCATGCTGAGTACTTCCAAGTCATCCCTTTTCCAAATCGATACGCTTTGCTAGCTTCCAAAACTTCAATCTAAAAAAATATGAGGAAGGGGGAAGGAGTGGAGATAGAAGTCAGGCAGGGATAATGTTGGGAAGAGCAGGAAAGTACAGAATGTTTATTCAGCTGGTCTAAACTTTTCAAGGCAACTCAAGCTAAAATTATGAGAGAGAGAGAGAGGGAGGGAGGGAGGGAGGGGAGAGAGAGAGAGAGGGGGGGGAGAGAGAGAGAATCTCCCCTCTCATTTCCCATAGGCTCAATTCTGGAGGTCTACAAGATCCAGGAATCAATGGCTTTGCCTAGGCAGCCTCCATTTCCAAAAAGCAACAAAACTGTTCTAGTTTGTTAGGGTCTTTTCCACTTGGGGCCAACAGCGAAACAAACCACTAGCATATAAAGTTCAAACCCTCCCTATCTCTTTCAGAGGGCCAGCCTCTCTGCCAAAGAATCTCCCTCACCCCTTTGTCAGTTTCCTCTTGTCCATTTCATTCATTCTATTGTCATCCCTTTTGAAACATTTTTTTTCATGCGATTGACTGGAAGTACTTCCCTGGAGGTTATAATTGATGGAAAGGATTGTGTCTTGTGTGAGGGATCAAAAGCAGAGATATTCTACTGGTAATCCCACATTTCTTCCTAATAGAATAAAATGTAACATGTAGGGTGAATGTTTGTAGTGTGCTAAATGGCAGCAAGAGATTGGAGTTTTCCATTTTCCTTTTTTGCTGCCCAAGAGTTGGCCAGGGAAACATTGGCCAAGACATCCAACAGTTTCTTATTGCTATCATACTCAAAATTATTTCAAGTTTTGTTTTTTTCATTTCTATCCAAAATTGATTCAAACTGTGTTCCATCAAACCGCAGCCACACAGCAATAGTTCAGCATAATTTCTGGGAGGCAATGTTTTGCTTCAAGCTTGCAACCAAGCACATTTTCTGATTTATGCACACTTTTAATCTCCTTCATTGTGCACAATACTGCTTCCATCTCCCTCTCTGTCTCTCCCACTCCCCCCAGAAGATAGGCTCAAAATCCAGAAGGATCTCAACAGTCTTGAACACTGGGCCCTATCTAACAAAATGAAACTCAATGGAGAGAAAAGGAAGGTTTTATACTTAGGCAAGAAAAACCAAGTGTACAGGTATAGAATAGGTGGAACCTGACTCAGTACCAGCAACTGTGAGCGGGATCTTAGCATCTTTAATCACTTAAATATGAGCCAGCAGTGTACTGCAGCTGCCAGAAAAATCCAATGAAGTCCTAGGCTGCATCAATAGTGGGATAGAATCAAAATCACAAGAAGTGATCCAGTTTTGGTTACCACAATATAAAAAAGATGCAAAAATGCAAACTTGGCCACTCATAGTCAGCCCCCGTTTATCTAATGCCATCTACTCTAAGATGCCAAAAAAGAAAAAAAAACCACCTACAGAAAAGATGTAATAAATCATTTTTCCCTTGCTGGCAGTGTGAGATGCACAGAACAGAAAGATATTAATGCAGGAAGAGTATCAGTTTGCCCAAATGTGTCTACATTTACTTCAGATATTACCCACCATAGCTGGTATAACTAGCTTGAAACTTTTGCATTTTTCTTTAATGAGGTAAAATCTAAACATCCAGTACAGGCATCATATATGATGATCATTGTGAACAGATTGGGAAATTATACATGAGATACTGAAAAGAAGTTCACCTCCTTCTAATGAAACTTTGGTTGCTGAAGTGTCTTAGCTGGGCAGGAACCGATGAGATAATTAGTCATGTCCATAGCCATGAAGGGTTTTAGTAAAATATAAATGTAACAATAAAGGAACACATATTCTGTGTTTCTGCTTGGGTTCTTTCTGGAAAATTAGAATTTTATCTATAAATTGAGTTATACACCCACACTTTGCAGAATTGGTATCGATTTAGATTTATTTATAATTTCACACTTAAAGACTTGGGGAAATTAGGTAAGGACTGGAGTGGATTGTAAGGCAAACGCCTTATGTGCGCATGTGTGAGTGTTGATTATTGTGCTTGGAAATATTCTGTTCTGTAAACAGAATAAATAAAGGAGGATTTAAAAAAATATATTTTAGTAAAACCTGTGACATAATGGATTCATCTTATTCCCAGGGAATCTGAGAAAGTCTAGAATAATTTGTAAACATTTTAATTTACTCTGGGTGAATTTACTCTCGGTAAATGTCTACCTTCATTCTGATTCTGAGTCTCCATGAAGCTCCACTTGTGATCCATTTTGTCAAACATTTGACATCATTTCAGTAACTACATCAAAAAGAACAGAATTTTAAGGGCCACATAAATATGGTGGCAATGCAGAGTATGAGGTTGAGTGATGGGTAAGTCTGGCCTCAAAACAGAGAGGTCCTGGAAGTCACCCAGTTCTTCTTTAAAAATATCTAAACAAAATTTTCAAATGTCTTCTATTTCTGAAGAAAGCCTTAGCTTTCCATATAAATATAAATAAATATTTTCCATATAAAACAATATCTTAAAAGATCTCTAATAGTTTTCAGTTATCCAACTAAGCTAAATCCTTGTCAATGGGGGTCCTAACATATTAATTCTACCATAGGTAGAATACAACCACACTTGTAGATTATGCCTATGGCAGTGATGGCTAACCTTTTTGCCATCGCGTGCCAAAAGCAACGGGGAGCAGGGGGGGTTGAGCGTGCACGCGCCCCCACCCATAATTCAATGCACCCCAGCCCTTGTGCATGCACGTGTAACCCCCTCTGCAACCCTGCTTTTGGCAGGTGTTGGCATGGTGGGCCCGGTAGGCCCATTTTTTTGCCCTCCCCAGGCTCCAGAGACTTTCTAGGAGCCTGGGGAGGGTGAAAACGGCCTTCCCCACTCCCCCGGAGGCCCTCTGGAGGCCAGAAATGGCCTGTATCCTGACTTCCAGTGGGCCCGAAAGGTCCAAAAGTCAGCTGGCCAGTGCACACATGCGGGCTGGAACTGATCTAGAGCAATGCTCGTGTGCCCACAGATATGGCTCCGCATGCCATCTGTGGCACGCGTGCCATAGGTTCGCCATCACAGGCCTATGGAGACTTCTTCCATGCATAGTAAGGAATGAGCAAATCTTACCACAGTATTTTGATTAATTCAGTTTTTTTATTTTTAATATAAAGTTTGTTCTTGCCTCCTGTTTAACTAGAACTATTTATTCAATCGCTTGTTGATTGTTTGTGATCAGTAGACATCCTTTTGCCACAACTGTCTCTCAGTAGTTGCTTCTACAAGTTCTTGTATGCCCAATGCTTGTGTAATCAATGATAATATCCAGCCACCTTATCTTATGTCAGCCTCTTTTTCAATTGCCTTTGAATTTTCGAAGCATCAGAGTTTTCCCCAGTGATTCCAGTGGCTCTTGCCTTTGCATTATAGGCCCAAAATGTTTAAGCTTTAGCTTCATTGTTAGTGGTTCTGGTGAGCTATCCATTCTTCTTGAGGTTTTCTCAACTGGATTTTAGCAATATTGACTGACTTTGTTTAATGGGCCACCAGATTCCAGGGATTTAGCATTTTAGTTCTGGATGGGGCAATTTAGGGGTCCTTCTGGATTTGTGTGACTTCTGTTTGAAGAATAGAATAGAAGAATAGAATAGAATAACAGAGTTGGAAGGGACCTTGGAGGTCCTCTAGTCCAACCCCCTGCTTAGGCAGGAAACCCTACACCACTTCAGACAAATGGTTATCCAATCTCTTCTTAAAAAATTCCAGGTGGCAATAGGTGGCAGCCATGGCCAGAAAGGCCTTTGTACAACTTAGTGTTGTGTGCCAATTGCACCCATCCTCTGGTCCCAGTTACTCATGCCTTGATCACCTCCCAAATGGACTAATGCAATATGTATCATGGTTCTGACGGCTGCTCTAAATAAATCATGAGCCTCAAGCCAAGCTTCAAAAGAAATTCAGTTATTTATTAGGAGCTTCATGTTGGCATGTTCCCAAGTAAAGCCAGCTCTAACCCCACATAATTTATGCCTCAATCATGATCCTGTTTCTCCCTCCCCCCCCGGATGTGTCATTAATCATATTTGCCAACAGAGCAATTTCGTGGGTTGTAGAAACCACTCCCCTCCGGCCGCTGTGGGTAACCCTGGGAGACAACCTTGAGAGAGATAAGTCTGGAATGTGCATCTGTCTTTGGCTGCTGTGCTGTTTCATCAGTTTTCCATCCCCCTTGCCTATAGCAACTCGAGAGCAGGCTAGGGATGCTTTGCGAGTTGACATTATGTTTTACACGAGACTTCCTTTGAAGAACATCCAGAAGCTACCACTGATACAGAATCTAGCAGTATGAGCAGGTATATGTACTCTTTGATCCTAGGAAGTTTGTTACCATTTCACCTTCTTTTCCACCTATTTGCATTGAACTGTTGACGTATAATCTTAGTTTTAAGGAGGGAGGGGTAGACAATGAGCAGCACATTGACATTTTTATTCTCTTTTTTCAACCACAACAAAAGATTATTTTCTCTTCCCTGCTTCTAGCAGCCAAAGTGATAGGTCAGCATATTTGAAGTAGTTGATTATTCTCCCAGAAATTTTAATTCCAATTTATGTTTCTCCAAGCTCAGCAGTATTTGTCATATATTCTGCATTTATCTTCACTTTCCAGAATTTCTGGCTCTAGGTGAACAATCAAACTTTTGTACAAATTATTAGTGTGAGGCTTTCTTTTCTATAAGTCTTGTTTCTGTAGTTTTCCTCAATAATTTTTTGTCTTTCTCTTTGATAGTTATCTTTCTTGTTTTTCATTACTTATCTAGAAATTACATCTTGTCTCTTTTTTAGAATTCAATACTGAATTTGGCAAATGTTTTCTCTGTTGCCTTTGGCTTCCTTCTCTTCTTCAATCCTTCTGGATGTGTCAGCAAAGCCATTTTTGCTTTCAGTGTTTCAGGACATTTTCAGCTGCTTTATCTTCAACTACATCACACATTCCAATCCTTTAGGCACACTATTGATCAAATCTAATCCTTTAAATCTCTTTTTTACCTCATAATCATATGAAATTTAGCCGAAGGCGCATATTTTTAGTCTGATGGGTTTACATCTGCTTTCTTTATTTTAAGTTATAATTCATCTGTCATTATCAGGTGAGGTATTATCAATATCCTGATAGTACCTAATTACACATCCCTGTCCCTGGTGAATTAAGAGATGCCATAAGCAACTTATCCTGATGTTTGGAGGCTGTGAACAACAGGTTTTAGCTTAATCTTGGCAAGATGAAGTGGTTTTGAGTTTGAGGAACTGCTGATTCTGGGATTAATGCCATCCCTGGTGCTGGATGGGGTTGCATTGTTCCATAGAGAACTGTGTGAAATCTGGGTTTCTCTTGGACTCATGGCTCCTGCTTGAAGAGCAGGTGACAATTGTGGTTAGGAGGGCCTTTGCACAGCTTTGTGTTGTGTACCAGTTGTGCCCATTCCTGGATCAGCAGGCTCTGCTCACAGTCACTTATGCCCTAGTCAGCTCCAGATTGGCCTACTGCAATGCACTCTATATAGGTTTGCCCTTGAAGAGCATCTGGAAGCTTCAGCTGGTGCAGAATGTGGTCACTTGGTAATATCATGCTACCTCTAGCATGACATGTGTCTCATCTCTGCTCTGTAAACTACATTGACTGACAATTTGCTTCCAATTCAAGGTGCTAGTTTTAGCCTTTAAAGCCCTACATGGCATAGGACCAAGTTATCTGAAAGATCTCCTTTCCTCAATTACATCTGCCCATCCATCAATTAGCTAAATTTACTTTCTAAGACTCTCTGATTCACTTGATGACTGGCATGGTTTGCATGACAACCATGGCAAGAAGGATCATGGGACTGGGCATGACTTGCGTGACAACCGATTTACTTGGCAGTGGTCACGGTTCTGCTCACGGTTGTGGTCATCAGTCGAGGACTATCTACATAGTTGCCCAACTAACACACAATGACTCCTGGCACCCTACACCATTAAAAACCCACAGTTTAAAAATTCCCAATTTAACTCTGCCCCACTTTTCCTACCACGCTCTACTTGCATTTTTAAAAAATTCTGGGAATTGAGTTATGTCAGTTAACTTCCCCAGTTATCACTAGATGCCTTTCAAGAGGGATTTGCAAGTGAAATGCTTTGGGCCCTCGAGGGGAAAAATCCCACACAAATATTTAGCATCTGTTTATCCTGGTGTGAATGGCAGCTACATTAAACCTAAGATATTTTGCTGAATCATTCCTAGTTCTTCCTCTTTCTTCCTCCTCTTCTTGTCTTTCCTTGGAATGTGATTCCCTTGCAGGCAGGGACCTGCCTCTTTTTCACTGTGAAACTATTTTGGTGTGTACATGCAGAGAGACGCTGACTGAATAACTTCTAACAACCCCCAACAACTGAATTTCAAATCATTTTAGGAGCAGTGGGAAAATGCTGAGACTTTGATCCCAAAGAACCGTTTCTCATCCTCTCCATGATCCTTCTTGGTCACAGCCTTTTGGGCCTTGCTTACACCCCATATAAAACATGCTGTCCCATGGCTGATCCATAGTCTGGCTGAATTGCCCAACTCTTTCTTCAGCATCTCTCCAGGAACAGAGTAGGGGGAGAATCCAAACAGATTTGAGATCCTTGAGGCTGCCCATGGATGGGATCATAAGAACAGTAGGAGAGAAGTTCAGGGTTGAATGTGAGTTCTTGGTGCTCTCTGAGTTTGGTTGCTTTCTTAGAGATATTTCATGACCCAACTAGGTAACATCATCAGTGCTAGAAGGAAGATGGGAAGGGGGAGGGCGAGGGGAAGGACTGTGAGATCCTTAGTGCTCTGTGAGTGTGGTTGTTTTCTTGCAGACATTTCATTACCATACAAGGTAACATTGACCGGGGGGGGGGAGGAGAAGGAGGAGAAGGACTGTGGTATTCTTGGTGCTCCCTGAGGTTGTTTTTTTTTTCTTGCAGGCATTTCCATGTTACCAACTAGGTAACATCATCAGTGCTAGAAGGGGTTTGTGCAGAGGAGGAGGAGGAGGAGGAGGAGGACTGAGCAGTTCTTGGTGCTCTCTGAGCTTGATGGTTTTCTTGCAGATGTTTTCTTGCAGATGTTTCATTACCCAAATAGACAACATCATCAGTGTTAGAAGGGAGGAGGGCTTGCAGAGAGGAGGAGGAACAGAAGGGAAGGAAGAAGAGGAGGACTGTGGGGTCCTTGGTGCTCTCTGAGTTTGCTTGTTTTCTTGCAGACATTTCATTACAGGTACTCTTTTACTTGTGACCACAATTGAGTTCAACATTTCTTTTGCTAAGCAAGACAGTTGGGTGAGTTTTGCCCCATTTTACAACCTTTCTTGCTGGAGTTGTTCAGTGAATCACTGCAGTTGTTGGGCTGGTAGCATGGTTGTTGAGTGGATCTGGCTTCCTCATTGACTTTGCTTCTCAGAGGGTCTCAAAGGCTGATCACATGAGCTGACATTGCAATTATAAATACATGCCAATTGCCAAGCATCTGAATGTTGATCATGTGACCAAAGGGATGCTGCAATGGACATAAATGTGGTAAAGAATAATGGGTCACTATTTTCAACGCCCCTGTAGCTCAAATGGTCCCTAAGCAAAGGACTATCAGGATTATCTATATCCAACCAGGAGAGAAACTATAAGTCCAATTTCTCTCATTCAACTACATGAAATTCAATGCGGAGAAAAACAAGGTTTTACACCTAAGCAGGAAAAACTAAAGGTACAAGTAAAGGTTAGGCGAAATCTGGCTCAAAAATAGTAACTGTGAGAGGGACCTTGGAGTCCTAGTGGACAATCACTTAAACGTGAGTCAGCAGTGCGTGGCAGCAGCCAGAAAAGCTAATACAATCCTTGATTGTATAAACAGAGGCATAGAATCAAAATCCCATGAAGTATTAGTTCCGCTTTATAAAGCCTTAGTGAGACCACACTTGAAATATTGCATCCAGTTTTGGTTACCACATTACAAAAAAGATTATGAGACTTTGGAAAGAGTGCAGAGAAGAACAACTAAGATGATTAAAAGCCTGGAGACTAAAACATATGAAGAACAGTTGCAGGAATTGGGTTTGGCTAGTCTAGAGAAAAGAAGGACTAGGATAGCAGACATGGTAGCAGTATTCCAGTATTTGAGTGGCTGCCACAAAGAAAAGGGGATCAATTTATTTTCCAAGCACTGGAAGGAAGACAAGAAACAAATGATGGAAACTAATCAGGGAAGAAGCAACTGGGAATTAAGGAGAAACTTCCTAAGAGTGAGGACAATTAACCAGTGGAATGGCTTGTCTTCAAAAGTTGTGGGTGCGCCATCACTGGAGGTTTTTAAGAAGAGACTGGACAACCACTTGTCTGAAACAGTATAAGATCTCCTGCTTAAGCAGGGGGTTGGACTAAAAGACTCCAAGGTGTCTTCCAGCTCTATTTTGATTGATTGATTGATTGATTGATTGATTGAGGTTCCTGTCTGCTAACGACTTACATTTGGCAGGTCCCAGGAGGTGAGCCTTCCCTGCTGTAGCTCGCGCTATATGGGATTTTCTCTTTCCCCCACTCCTGGAGTGAGGCTCACTCCACTCATTTCTGTTCTGGAAGTCTCTCAAGAACCTGCTTTGTCATCAGGTCTGTGGCTCCTAGGTGGGTGGTGACATGTAAGATGGCTCTACTATTGCAGTTAACATTCACCCTCACCTGTGGTTTATTTTCATTTTAATCGTTTTTATATTTTAATATAAAATATTAAATTAATATAAAATATTTTAATATATTTATTGCTCTACTTTATTGTTGTATGCTGCCCAGAGTGACTTTTTCTGAGATGGGTGGCCATATAAATTTGATAAATGAATAAATGTTAGATGAAACAAATCTGACTTGCAGTCAGCATCAGGGACCTGGTTTTGGTGACTAAATAAAACTTTTTCACCGTTGCTGACAGAATTTACAGTGACTTTGATTTCAGTACTGTCAAATTGTAATGTGTGCAGAGTATTATTTTAGATCATTGGAGAAGAGTTTTTGATATAAAAGCTCATTATTCTCAGAAGACTATTAGGTCTGTCTACTCCTTCATTTTATACATTGTGGTCATTTCCCCCCATTATTGCTGGTACTATTTTACTTCCAACTTTAGTGTTCCAGTTTCCTATAATCAGCGTGACATTATTTTAAAGTGTTGGTCTAAAAGATATTGCAAGTTGTTGCAGAACTGTTCAGTTTCCCCAGAATCTGTGATCAGAGCATAGAATTGGATCACCAAAGTATATTGATTGCCTTGCCTTGGATTTGAATTGAAATAATTGAGCACTGATTTTGACACCCTTTTATTAACAAGGATAGTTACCCCATTTCTTCCCCAATTGGATTGGCTATAGTAGATCTCATACTGTGAAGTGACCTAGTTCACAGATTTCCAGAATGCCAGCATTCAATCTTGACGTTTCTGCTCTGTCACCAACTTTGCTCATGTTGGTTCATGTTCACATTCTGTGAATCAATGGAGTATATATACTTCCTCCCACAAACTTTCCTTTTGCCTCTGGCCATATTGGCAGCTGGACATTCTTTCAGTTTAAACCTACCACATCATAAGCAGCAATGCTATTCATACTTGCTCTTTACCTTCTCCGATTGTTAGTGATTTTTCCTAATGTCGTGGAGGGTAGAATCAATCTACAGGGTCACACTGATGTTATCCTGGTTAAGAAAATTCATTTTGTTTTCTTGGCAAACTACTGGGTTGGATTACCATTGCCTTCTCCTGAGGATTATATTTAGTCAACTTTAATGTCAAGACTGTCAAGACTGTCAAGACTGACTTTTCTGATTCCCAATGGTATAGATCACAGCTTCAGTGTGCTGTACACAAGGTAACAATCCATGAAAGGATCTGGAACAGAGCAATGTTACTATTCTACTCCTGCATGAAACATTCCTTTGTGATATTTTCTATTTAGTCAACTTATTCATCTGACAAGTTTTTAATATTATGATTTGTTACACAATCAGCCTGAAGTCACAGACTATCTGAAGTCAGCCAGATGTTTAGACTGGAGTTGGCATTTTTCTTCACCTTTTGAATCCTTCCCAAGGTCTTGGCATAAGCAGATATTGTTGTTTGATAGTGTCAAAGGTACAGTTGTAGGCAGTGGTGGGATTCAGCCAGTTTGCACCACTTCGGGAGAACCGGTTGTTAACTTTCTGAGCAGTTTGACAAACTAGTTGTTGGAAGAAATCATTAGGGCAGAGAACGGGTTGTTAAATTATTTGAATCCCACCACTGGTTGTAGGATAGAAGCTTTTCCAAGTAAACCTGCCTTTTGCAGTTGACTCAAATTGTCCAGTTCAACTTGTGTCCAGTTAATAATACCAGCAATGTATCTTATCACAGCTATGGCCCATGTATTGATGGCTTTGATATATTTCCACAGTTCAGTTTTGTCTTTATCAATTTTCTCACTCCTTGGATATATTCTTTACTAATCACATTTCTAATTTGTCCATGCTTGATGTAAAATGACAGATATTACTGCTTGCGATTTTATGCAGCTTTATGACTATCGTAGCACATTTATCTAAATCTAATTATATTGCTATATCTGTGCTAAAAATTCTTACAGTGTTTGTCACTGATTGAATTTTGATTTCTTGTTTTCCATAAAGCTTCCAATGATCAATATAAAGCAAATGTGAGATTTTATTAGCTTTTTTTGCTGTTTGATAATCAAGATTTGTTTACTTCAAAATCACTGAAAGTGGGATCATGGCAATGACAAATAATAAGAGTGATCATGAGGATGCTTTTCCCATTATGAGTATTATTTTTAATTTGTTATAGATGCTTATTTCAGGAGATTCTCAGCCCTAGATGACTTGTCTTCAGATGTAGGAATTTTTAATTCCCAAAATGGTCATTATGAAATATTTGCAAACTGATTTATATTTATATAACATGTCGTATATTTGTATTTACAAGGAAAGGGAAAATTAAATCCAGTTGTTTTTGTCATCTGATCCCACCAGAGAAAATTCTCTTTGAGGTGTACTAGATAATACCTGATTTATTATATAATACTCAAGGAATATAACTGATATGGAAATAGCTCTATCATTAAGAAAAACATCTCCTTTTTTTCTGGGTTTTTACCATAATTCGTAATGATACTTTCTAATATATCAGAGAGCATGTAATTATTATAAAACGGTGGGTGGCCCAATAAAAGCATTTTCTTTTTGGGCTTTCTGATTTGAATATTTTTCTTATGGCCCCTTATAAAGCTACAATTTCTAATTTGTTAAACTCAGGACATTGTTTCATAATATAAAACATGTTCAACTCTTTGGTAAAATAAAAAGTGATATATAAACATTTAAATAAGCAAATAAATGTTATAATTATCATGATTTCTTCAAAGACTGCACGGGCTTGCATTTTGAAGACAGTTGAAAGTGTTAGAATTTACATAAATATTGTGTAAATATTGAAAAATATTGAATATAAAGCCAGTTTAAGCCTTTTTATCTATAATGCAATCACACTGTATGTATATGTATGTTTTCTATTTATTTTATTTATTTATTAAATTTGTACAGTGCCCATCTCAAGCACATGACTCTGGGTGGCTAACAAAAAATAAAAATAAGATTTAAAAAATTAAAGAAATGAATAACAAATATAGGATTCGGGGACTGGAGGCTAAAATATCTAAAGAAAGGTTGCTGGAATTGGGTATGTCAAGTTTAATAAAAAGAAGGATTGGGGTGACATGATAGCAGTGTTTCAATATCTCAGGGGTTGCCACAAAGAAGAGGGAGTCAAGCTATTCTCCAAAGCACCTGAAGGCAAGACAAGAAGCAATGGGTGGAAACTAACCAAGGAGAGAAGCAATCTAAAACTAAGAAGAAATTTCCTGACAGAACAATTAACCAGTGGAACAACTTGCCTCCAGAAGTTGTGAATGCTCCAACACTGGAAGTTTTAAAGAAAAGATTGGACAACCATTTGTCTGAAATGATATAAGGTTTCCTGCCTGAGCAGGGGGTTGGACTAGAAGTCCTCCAAGGTCCCTTCCAACTGTTGTTATTCTATTCTATTCTAACCTAAGCAAGATACAGACTAAATTGCACAACCGAGGTCCCAGACTCAGCAACAAAGCCAAGTTTTAAGGTCTTCCAGAAAACCAGGAGGTGGTGGGGTGAGCCAAATTTCTGAAGAATGGTGGTTCAGAGGCAAATATTACAACAGCAAAGGCTGTCCTGTGGGGAGCCACCAGACGACACGCCCCAGTAGACAGGAGGTGGACCATGTACCTCTATGCATGTCTTCATGCATATATAAATATAATATGTGGAAGAAGCCTCATCCTGCAGTGGATAGGCACTGGCTAAGATGATGATGATGGTGGTGGTGGTGGTGGTGACGCTGATGCATGTATCTCCATTATATATTATTTAAGCCAATCCACCCCCTTTTATAGCAGCAAGATATTTATATCAAATAACTGTCCCCCAAATTCGAAGGGCATTAACCTTAGTGCGCTACAATGCACTTCCCACAGTAGTTTTGGAGGGCCAAAACAAAAAATACCATATGAGCTGCCTGTGTGGGCAAGGGGCCATTGAAACTACAGCTCACATCCTCTATACTGCATCTTCTATAAGGTCTCACAGACTCAATTTATAGCACCTCACCTAATAAAATGTCCAGGAAATACTGATCTTTTTTATGTGCAACTATTGTTATCAGATTAGTATGGAGTAGTTTCTCTGAATGTGGCCAAATTTTGCTATGCTGTATGTAAAATTAGGCAGACTAACTGCCCACTGTTAATCCACCACAACTGCAATATATTATTCTGTCTTTTATTTTTATTATTTACTATAATTATTGCTTTTAATGGTTTAACTTGCTGGCCTGTGACTGTAATAAAAGTTGATTGATTGAATTTCCATTTATTTATTTATTTAAAACCAAAAGCTTGGGTTGATAACATCACCTATTCTGTCTCTATTTATAGTCCCTCATTTCATTGTCCATGATTACAGAGAATATATTACAAAATACTATTTTACAAACCATTAAGTTTCATTCAAGCACTTTAAAGCATAGAACTGTTGATTAAATTCTATTATGAACACAATGAAGCTCTGAACCACTGTCATAGTTCCCCTGGGATACTGTAGGAAGGACATCGTAGTAGTAGTGATGATCTGCTTTAGCAGCTCAGGCTTAACTCATTGTTATTTGCTTATTACGGTTTACATTTTGATCCTTAATGAAATTTGTGATATATCTTCTCTTTACAGACCAGTAGAAAAGCTCTATGTGGTCCTCAACCATAAGTGCTCCAGATGTGCTCAATGATATCATATTGACTGGGAATTATAATTCCAAAAAATTGAGAGGACTAAATTGGGAAAGGCTGTGATATATATATTGATGTACCGGTATACGCTAGAGTGTATCAACATCTATAGATGGACCTTTATCTGCTTGTTGTTCATTTTTCCCAGAGCAAGCAACCTAAGTTTGATTATACTTAGAAAGGTGTACTTTGTGAAAAGATAAAGATACATACCTAGAGAACTAATATTTGCATATGTGTTTCTTTAGACATTTTCTCTCAAAGTAAAAAAAAAAAAGGTTAATGTAAAATTGAGTTCTTCTGAATCAATCCCTGAAATCAATCATCTTGGGCTGATAGAATAGTGACCTGGCTTATCTTTATATAATTAATGTTTTCTTTTTGTAATAACTTCATATATTAATCAGATTTGTTGTTTCTTGTCAGGAGCTTGGTGGCGCAGTGGCTAGAATGCAGTATTGCAGGCTGTCTCTGCCTACTGCCAGTTCGATCCTGATCAGCTGAAGGTTGACTCAGCCTTCCATCCTTCCGAAGTCAGTAAAATGAGGACCCAGATTGTTGGGGGCAATAGGCTGACTCTTTAAACCACTTAGAGAGGACTGTAAAGCATTGTAGAGCGGTATATAAGTTTAAGTGCTATTGCTATTTTGTACCAAAGCTGTGCACTATTTCAGGCCCGATCTGCTGAGAGTGATTTTTCTTCGTATATAAAAGTAATGTCCTCCTGGGGTGCCATATCTTCCTGATATTCCCAGTTAAAGATCTGAAAACCCTGCTGCCTGTGCAAATATTACATCTGCGGATGACATATTGTGAAAACTAGCCATTGACTATTATAACCCTATTGTGAGCATAGCAGGTAGAATCAGAAGAGATTCTTACCCAAGCATCACTTGCCTCTTAGGTAAGTACCCATATTTGGTTATTGAAAGATGGCACTAAGAAATGCAGTATCTGCAAATTACAGCCTTGTTTTTAATTGTTTTAAAAACCCATAGGATAATTCATAGGGCAAAAATTAAATTACACAAGAACATGTTATATTCCTACTCATCTCTCTCTGCTTCTCTAAAGAGACACTATGTCAGAATGTATTTTTTTGTTCCTTGCAAAGGTTCAGATGTAGAGCTCTTGTTAACTTAAACAAATGTGTTCGCTCATTCACATTTTTGGTTTTCCAAACAATGAGGTTATATAACTTGCCAAAGATAAATCATAAAAGATTGCATTCTTAGGAGTTCATTACAGAAGACAATTTACAACTTCAAGCTTATTGAAAACTCATAGGCATTTTTTACCCTAGTACTACATAAAAATATTTCTTTCTCCATATATGGTGGTAATAATATAATTAAATTTGTAGATTATGATCTACAAATGATTAATACAAAATTCAAGGAATAAGGAAGCATTCAAAGTTCTCATGAATAGAGACAGATAAGTGAAATGTAATTTGAATGTGATATAATAATTGAAATATTTAAGGAAGGGACTTTTCTCCCTCTTCCCATAACTTTCTAAATTCATTATGTGGTTGGGGCTGGAGTAGTCAGCTCCAATGTAGCTAAATAATTAACATCCACTCAGAATGTTCTCAGCATTGAGACAGAGGAGACAGAGAAAAGAAATTAAGCAGAATCAAAAGTACCCAAAGCATAGAATAAGCACTCCATCTGTAAAATATAATCTCTTGATATATTCTACTATTTATTTGTTTTTGTTTTTCTCCTATTACATCTGGAAGCCCATGATATGGATCAACACATATATAACAATGGACTAGAGGAGACATTTTCACCTGGCCATGACAGCAAAAGTGGATGAAGAAAACCAGTGTAGTATTTATTATTCAGAATTTCCCCCCCATATTTCAAGATTTGGGAACCAACACTATTATTCTGGGAAGAATTTGAGGAGGTTACTAATCCAAGATGAAAGAACTAGAATTTCCCAACATAAAACAATACAAAACATTGGCGTAATACTTCAGAATGCTAGAAGAAATAATACAAACATATGTATTTGTTATTTAAAAAAACAGTTTATTGTTTTCATACAAAATTACACAAACTAATAAATCCTGGCAAGATATAGAGAATAATTTCTAGTTTTAATAACAGAAATATAATAAAAAATTAAAATAACAAATAATATTTATCAGGTTATCATTCTTCCCCAGCCTAATCATTTCTAATATAAAATACATATTGGTCACCACACCTACTGCTAATAATAGTTTATGCATGCTTATATTAATATTTCAAAAGTCAGTGGTCATATTTTACACTTACTAATCATTTTCAATGAATCAGACAATGATTATAAAAACCCAATAGCACTAGTAAAAATGATAATATTGTTATTATGACCCACATAAAATAATGTAAAGACATGTGTGTCAAATAAGATAAAAATCAATGAAAGTCAATATTTTTCAAATGGGGATGTTGCACTGAAGTGTCTCCTGGTTTTTGGGCTGGGCTGTGACTGAGGAGAACACTATGTTATGAAAGATAAAGTTAAACCTAAGTGTGTCTATCTTCCTTTTTATTCACAAAATTATCCTGAAAAAATAGTGAATGCTGGTTCAGGGGTCCCGTTCTCTGATGAAATGGATAGAGTTATCCTATAATAACTCTATGGACATCATGGAAATGATGTCTCTGAAGGATCACACCAGTGATTTGAAAAAATATTTTTTTTCAAAAAATTTGAAAACAAAAACAAAAAACAAAACAAATTTATTTTAGGAATACCTTTAAATACTATATTAACTTGGATATTAACCTTAATGTCCCCCATCATGCTAGAATTCTTGAATAATCTCTGGTTTAGATTCCCAAAATTACAAGTGACAAATTGGGGACGATGGTAGATTATAGAAGACAGAAGAATTTGTTAATTGTATATTATGCCGTGCTTCCTCAAGTATAGCCTAACAACTGTGCTGATTATAGTTTCTATATCTCAACCAAGAATCCATCTGTCTGTCTATCATCTGTATAAAAAAAAATCTAACACATTTTTATTTCATTCATATGAGCAATAGCATCTAATTTATACAGCCATATGAAATATGGATCTTGTTCTGCACAGCACTTTTGAGAATTCTGAAAAGAACAACTGAGTGAAGAATTAATAAATATGTTTTTAATGCATTGTGTCACACTTAATTGCAGACATCTGGCAAATGGAAGATGTATTAAGGAGCTGCACAAAGATGCCTAAAGAATTTCAATAAGAACTGATTGCTCTGAAGACGCAGACTCATTTAAGGACTGGGACTTAGTTATTTGTTGGGTTTTGAACTAGCTTCCAAAATGATTTTTTTTAAAAAAGGGTTCAAAATGCATATTTTGAGAAAACATGCATTTAAATATCACATTAGTTCACATTTTAAAAGAATAAGACATTAGTGCATGAAATGGATGAGTGAAAATAAGCAAAAGTGACAGCACGTGAAAAGGTACGGATTTCTCCCTGCCAAACTAGGTTGCAGTGCCACCAGACAGTAGCTTTCATATTATCAGGTACTCAAAGCATATAGTTAGATTTTTGCTTCTGCTTGCTTGATCCTTACAGCTCCCTTCTATCACAGCTACTACGAACAGATGGCCTTTCATCTTGATTTTAACTGAGCTTAGCTGAAAATAATGATTGCTGCTGCTGCCTCTAGGGAATGAGTTAGTAATACATTTAAAGATGATGTGACTTGCTTCCCATATAAAATATTTGTGTTTTCTATGTGTTTCCCTCTTAATGTTGTTTAATATTATTCTAAATATACCTTCTGGTTTATACAGTTTTTTTGGCACTGGCCTAGAAATTGTGATGAAGAACAGTATTTGATTCTTGCATTTTTTAAAATCTAGGAGCTGCCGAGGCAGTTTATAAATAAAAAATAGAATACAAGTGAGAGAATGGCATAGTATGCAACATTATATATTAGCATCCAAGCAGGGTCCAGCTTTTTACTCTTTGAAGGAAAATGTAAGATGAAAAACGAAGCTAGGGATAATCCTTCCTCAAGGGCTTTTTCAGAACCAGGGCACTGTAGCCGAAATGCTGGGATTTCTACTCAGGAGCTTCATATCTCAAGGTAAGGGGCTAAAGAGCAGAACCTTAGCTGTTGAGCATAACCCATGACAAAAAATGTTTTAGATGAAGTCTTGAACTGAGTTCAAGTCTCCACTCAAGTGCAACATGCATTTTGGTGACCCTGAGCTAGTCAGCAGCATAGAACATTGGACCACTATGGAGCTGAAGAGGACAGAAGAAGAGTTTTACTATCCAGAAATAAAAGATTGGGCGAGATGGTGTGAGTGGGAGAGAGAATGACATCAATTTAGGTAAACTCTTAACTGCAAACTAGGAAATAATTTAAATTAGGAAATGGACAAAATAGGGCACATACAGTATATTAAACTGAGATTCTAATCTACATATGGATATATACAGATTTACAGGTGCTCAGAGTTGGCTTAGCTGAAGTTTTAAAGATAGGAAAAGGATGTCTTCTCAGACCATTTAAAAAGCAAATGGCTGGGCTGGGAGGAACCCACAAAGTAATGGGGTGCAGTTAATTATGTTTGTCAAGTGATGCTAGGAAAACATTGTTTTTGCTACTTACCTTATTATGGTTCCTAGTAAAAAGGGAAAAAATGATAGAAAACTCAGTACATTTAATTGCTCATGGCTATTCTATAAGCACCGATAGAGATTATTCCCACGTAAATGTTTAGGCTGCAAAGCAATTCTTTCAGGGGCCTTAGGCCCGTGATGGCGAACCTATGGCACGGGTGCCACAGGTGGCACATGGAGCCATATCAGTGGGCACGCAAGCTCAGCTTCGGCACACGTGCATGCGCCGGCCAGCTGATTTTGGGGCCTTCTGGGCCCACCAGAAGTCAGGAAACACACTGTTTCTGACCTCTGGAGGGCCTCTGGGCAGGTGGGGAAGGCCGTTTGCACCCTCCCCAGGCTCCCAGAAAGGCTCTGGAGCCTGGGGAGAGCGAAAAATAGGCCTACCGTGCCCACCGTGCCATCACGTGCCAAAAGTGGGGGGAGCATGGAGGGGGCGGGCACATAGAATTACGGATGTGAGCACGTGTGTGTGTGACCCCACCGTGCTCCCCCCGCTTTTGGCACGCGATGGCAAAAAGGTTAGCCATCACTGCCTTAGGCTATACCGATCACAACAGCTATCAAAATTGAAGCTGCAAAACAGGCCCATTCAAGTCAAGCTGTTTAAGAGTCCAAATTGTAGACCTTAACCTGATTGTGAACAAATTACTTGGAGGGCCTCTTTTACCCATATCAATGAGGTCCTTTTCACGTGTTTGTCTTTAAGAAATAGTTAGGGATGAAAGAGAAAGGGTTTTTCCCCCCCAAAGCATCACAGCATCTTTTTGCAGGCCTTCAGAAAGAAACTGTGAAGATCAATTTATTTTCTCAATTTTGTTTTGAGTTATATTTTAGATGATTTCTATCTGCATTTTAGCAATTCCTTGAGCTGAGATTTGTTTACTTGTTATTTCTTGCTTTTATTATTTTATCAGATTTTACTTCCCCTTACAGTCACTTTATTCATAAACATGGCCTAAAATAGTTGAAATAAATTACATTAAAATGATAAAAATATATACCAGTTTAAGCCCTATTGAATTAAGTGGAATTTTTCCACCCGAGAAGGCATGAGAACCTTGTGATTACAGTATACTAAGGTCCCAGGTATTTATTGCTAATTGAAAATATGTCATAAGAAAGAACTGTCTGTCCCATATTCATGCATACATAATTGTTTCCTCCTCATTTTTATTTCCAGAGGACTCTAATATTTCAACTCACTACTCTAAGGAAGAAAGACTGATTTATGGTGAAATATAGCAACCCGCTATTAAGTCCTAAATCTATAAAAAGAGAAGTTAAACATGGATGTTAAAATTATTTTATCACATCCTGTCTATTGCCATAATTATGTCATATAAATTATATTATAAGGTTGTGCAGAGATCTGGAATTGAAGGGCAAATGTGATTTAGAGCATAACTAGGATGCATGAAACCTCTGTCAGGGACACCTTAAAGCAACTTTAATTTTTTTTCTGGGCTTGCTCAGCTACCCTCTGCAATTGCCTCCCAATCTTGAGCATCCTGACTGTTCTTTATTATGATCATTGACCAGAATTCTGTAGATCCAGAAGGTAGAGAAATAACGAATGTGTAAAATGAAATAAAATTATATTATTAAGTTGATTGATGAGGGTTTTACAGATAGGATGACAAAATGTCACCTTTTTCTAATGCAGGGTAGCTGTGTATGAAATAAAGAGAATTGCCTGGGCACTTCACCAAATAGGAAGATATAAATGGGATTTTACAAGCATATAGAAGGCACAATATAACAACACATGGGCTGCAGATTCAATGGATCTTTTACCACAGGGGCACAACCTTAGCTCACATGGAACTTTTGGGGATATGCTGTCCAAAACAGCTGCTGGGATGACATTGAAACCCCCTAATGTTGGTGGTCTTCAGTGTTTGGGAACAGAGATTTGATTCAAATTTGTTGCTGACCCAAAGAAAGAAGTTTGACTATTCAACATACATTCCTGGTCCAATCAGTAATATTCAGCATTGTTGCACTATCCAGCACCCTGTGTGATAATACACATGTAAATGGTGGTATTTTCCAGCTGCTATGGTTGGAGGCACAATAGGATCTTGTTCAAGGAATGCCCTTCCAGAATTGATAGAATGACCAGAGGTTTAATAGACTCAAAAGTGTTGCTCTTCAGGAATCCAGACTGTCAAAAATTATGGTGGATTGCATTATTTTGAATTATGGTCTTTGCAACTAAAATCAGGCACCAAGAACGTAACCACTGTTTAAAAATGTGTTGGAGAAAATAGTTTGAAAACAATAATATTCAAGGTTGTGTCATGAATATGTTAAGTGTGGGTTAACCAAAAATATATGGGGATCTTTCATTGCTTGGATCCAGACAAAATTAATCACATTTTAAACTCACTGAAATCAATAGAACTTAAATTAATACTGACTACTTACCCCACTTTGAACTAGCCTGAATCTAGCCTTCTTAGTTTCATGAGGGTGGATTGTAGTACAATTGGTTCCTAAGCCGCACTCTCCTTTCTCACCCGTGCTTTCATTAGACTGAAATCTACCTTTGAGCTGTTCCCACATTCACTCAAATAACTATGATAAACTCAATTTCCACAGTTCAAACAACTATTGTACAACTGCATATTATCAGGAGAGATACCTGTAGACCTTATATTGGGTTTGATCATGATTGGCAAGAAACCAGGAGAAGCCTGAATCAATTTTTTCAGATTGTATAAAGAAAAACCCATTTCTCATTTTACAATATTTCAATTATCAAGACTTGGTGATAAGCAGTTGAAGAAAGGGAGAGGGAGAGAGGGGGAGGGGGGAGAGAGCGCACTTGAGAATCATGGCAGAGGCTGGTAGTAGCTGCTTACTTAATTAACCCTTCTGGAGACCGCTAGCTTTGCTTCTTTTGAATAAAGTTTGATATTCCTCCGCTCCTGTATTAGCTGGCATTCAGAAGAGCATTTTGCTGCCCTACATACCCAGACTGAGGAATCCTTTCTAGCTCTGGAGTTGGGCATGATCTCTTCAGCCACATGGGCCTCATTTTTCTGTTCTGAAAGACATATCTAAACAGTCCAGACTAAGGAAGGCTCCTGATCCAAATTATATGATTTATGAAACTGTAACACTAAATTCTCACAGTAGACTCACTGGAGAAGAGCCTAATGCTGGGAAAGATTGAGGGCAAAAGAAGAAGGGGATGACAGAGAATGAGGTGGCTGGATGGAATCACTGAAGCAGTAGGTGTGAGCTTAAATGGATTCCAGAGGATGGTAGTGGACAGGAAGGCCTGGAGGAACGTTGTCCATGGGGTCGCGATGGGTCGGACACGACTTCTCAACAAACAATAAACAGTAAATTGAACTGGTGGGCACTTGTACTAGCATCCTCATTTATAGCCATTGATAATTCCACATCAAACTACCAAAGGATTGGGATTTGGCTTTCATAACTCCCATAGCAAAAGGAATGACACCGTCAATTTCTGCTCTCTCAGTCCATTCAGCCAAGTCAATAAAATGAATATTAAAAATCTGGAAGTTGAAATTGCTAGATCGCATTGAATCTGAGTATATCTTGAGAGACAAACAGGAGGAAGTTGAAGCATGCACAATTACATTATATTGTTCTATAATGCTGCAACATCTATTTAAAAATATTCCTTTAGACATGTTTATTCCTATTGCAGTTTTCACTGACTTTAAATTTGCATTCAATTAAATTTCTAGGACAAACATCTAGGGTGCAACATAATGATTGTACAATTGATAAGCTTCCGCTTCTTCTACAAATATTTAAATACATGAAAATATGAGTAAAAGTAGATATAATGCTCAAGGACATCTAACCAAAGAAATACCAATGTTACGGTCTACATGTTTGCTTCAGAACTATTTAATTTAAATATAAATTTACATTCACTAGGCCAGCACAAACAGCTTAAATTTCCACCCCCTAAACTAATCCAACAGCATATCAATTCATTCTTATAGCTGACAATGTAGTTCCTTTGTGCTTGACTTCTATTGGCCTTAAAAAGAGCTTTGCATGCTGTTTTATTTCACTATCAAGGACATAGTCATAGATATTCTAAGATTCTCATATTTTCCAAACTTCTCAAGCCATAGAACTGGCAAGTATTTAGGAAAGGTTCTGGAATCCAAAATGCCCACTGGGAATATGTGCTCCAAAGGGCACAGAGCTCAGCCTCAACTATACAAAAGTAATTCCTTCTGCTGTAAAATTATATTATTTGCAGCTAAGACTCGTACCCAGTTATTGTACAGGACAGAATTAGGATATTCATATCCTGAGATGGCAATATTAGAGAAAATCCTATCTAAATTCCTGAAAAATATTTTCCTGCTCTTTCATTGAGTCCTAGCTATGGTGCTTCAGTGACAAGCAGGGATCACAAAGGTCAAATCTGGATTATTTCTGGTTGACATTATTACACAACACAGATGGATTGGCCCCATAGTAGATAATTTTGATTCCTCTTGGAAAAAAGCCATTTCTAGGAAATTACATTTTTATGGCTTTTCCTGGGATACTCTTCTGTCATTGGAGTTAGAACAGGCCAGCGTAAATTTGAAATAAAGCATTCTAGATGTAGCATACCAGTTGGATTACGGGATGTATTTATTTATTAACAAGTTCCCAAATTTTAGATCAACGAGTTTCCAAACAGGATCACTGTTTTAAAGTTAGAGGACCCTTAACCTTGGACCATTTTGATGCTTTCCCACAGTTGGAAGAGAAGTGTAGGAAAGTCCTCCATGCTAAATGACATTGTCTCTGCGATGCAGTGGTAGAAACTACAGTACAGCTCAGTTCTAGAGTGACTCTTGTTTGCAGCTGATTACCCTTCTTTCTACATTCTGAGGGCAGTCCGATTTGCTTTATTTTTATTTATTTATTTTATTTTTATTTACGTACTTGAATCCCAGCTTTATTATTTTCACAAACAACCCAAGGCGGCAAACATATCCAATGCATCTTCTTCCTCTTGTTTTCCCTACAACAACAACAACCCTGTGAGGTGGCTTTCATGGCTAAAATGGGACTAGAACTCACAGTCTCCTGCTTTCTAGCCTGGTGTTTTAACCATTAGATCAAACTGGCTCTCTTTTATATTATATTTTATTTTACATTACTTATTGGACAAAAGGACAATTTTGGGCACTTAAGTATTTCTAAACTTGTTAAATAGGTAAAATCTGCCCTGCCCTGAGTAAATGCTATTTCCACTTTGCTATTTGTTTCTTTTTACTTTATGACCATAATAAAATGTATTCACCACTCAAATACAGTCCTGTGTTTTGCGTAGTCCAGTAAGGACAGAGCCACATGAGTTTTCCAGTGTCTCGGGACTCAGATCTTAATGTCCAGAAAGCCTTAACCAGAAATTATCCTGCAAATAACACTATCTCCTTATATACACTTTCATAATCCTTGTGGGTTTATTTTTTTCCAGGATAAAGAATTACTAAAAATAAAAATATTTTGGCTTGAATTTAGGTTGAGGATAGCTGCCGTAAAATATGGGGTGAAAATTTAGGTGTGTCTTATACACCGAATGTAGCCCCGCCCAGCCACTGGCCCCCACCCTTTGGCCTCTGCCTCCCAGCAGTTACCTCCTTGCAAGCAAACAGCAAGAAAAAACAGCTCCTTTCAGCTTCAGCACAGGCTAATTAGCACAAGATGATTGGATTGGCCTTCTGACTCAGCTGATTTGCTTTCAGCTGTGTTGTGCAGCACTCTGCTGTTTGCTGCACAGAGGTAAATTGCTGGAGCAGATTTTTTTCCCCTTGTGCTAATCAAGCTATGCTGAAAACAAAAATGAAAGTAAAGCAGGCTGTTTGCTGTTTGCTGCAAGAGGCAAAATTGCTCAGAGGCAGAGTGAGATTTATTTTTCTTCTTTTCCTCACCAAAACAGGTAGGTGCCTCTTATACTCCAGTGCGTCTTATACTCTGAAAAATACGGTAGTTTATTTTCTAAGATGTCTACTAAAAGCACATATTCTGAAGGAATAAACATGATGTCCAATCCCTGCCCCATAAGCATAATGCAATAACTTGGTAGAAAACAGTGTATGGTGCTAGCATTCACTTTATTCGCCATGCACTTGGAATATATTTGCAAATGTAATTATCTCTGCATAAACTGTTGTATGACTACAACAAATTTATAGTATTTTGAAAATAATGTAAGTTTAGAAGAAGCCTGTTACTTCTTCATTTACTGAGGTTCAATAACAGTGCTATTTTCATGTCAGTTTTATGATAGAAGCTATTAATGCCTATGATTTTCCAAACGTGAACTATTGCAGGTTCAGTGGTAACAGTGAATATTTGCGCAAAATGATTCATAGATAAATACAACTAGGGCTACTGCCAGTCAATTAGTGTATATAAAACTAAGGCTGGGTAGATGACCAGACAGATTCTGTAAACTTCTTAGGGTCCATATAAATGTAGAAGGAATCAACTTTTTTTTAGATTCTTTTTCACACAGAAGGTGAAAAGAAATACATGTTTTGTTAATACACTCAGTTTCTTTTATGTATTTGCTAAAGTAGAATACTATATCACATTCAAGTAGAACTTTCATATTGTCACCTCAAAAACGCATGTCCAGGTTTTTGATATATTTAGTCATTATTTTTAAATCTTGGTTAAAATTAGCTTAATTTATATTGGTTTCACAGCAGAGCTAATTTTAAACAGACTGAATGATAAGATTGAGAAATGAGAAACCACCTTTATATCTTTAGAAAGTGCCTTGAATTCTTGGGTTTCAAACAAAGATGGAACATTTTGTCTCTCTCTTTTCCATGTCCCTAACCAATATGGTAAGGAAAGACTTACCATATTTTTCAATGTATAAGACGCACTTCCTGCCCCCAAAAGTGGGTGGAAATGTCTGTGTGTTTTATAGAGTGAATGTTGCCCAAGTCCCGCCCACCCACCAGCCCCTACCCTTTGGCCTCTGCCTCCCAACAATTCGCCTCCTTGCAGCAAACAGCAAGGTCAGCTTCAGCACAGCCTGATTTAGCACACGTAGCTGATTGGCGGTTGGATCAGCCTCCCAGAATACTACCTATCAGCTGTTCCAGGCTGCAGGGATTGCTGCCATCATCGCCGCTGCCACCTATTGCTGCCTCCGCGCATCCTGTTTTTGGCCTCCCTGCGTCCCATTTTCTGCCTCCCTGTGTCTTGTTTTCAGCCCGTTCCAGGTGGCAATCCTGCCTGGTTTGGAACAGGCCTAAAATGGGTTGCATGGAGGCCAAAAACAGGGCGTGCAGAGGCGGTGATAGGTGACAGCAGTGATAGGCGGTGGTGGTGGTGATGGACAGCGGTGATCCCCGCAGCCTAAAACAGTTGATAGGCAGTATTCTGGGAAGCAGATCCAACCGCCAATCAGCTGCTCATCCTAAATCAGGCTGTGCTGAAGCTGACCAGGCTGTTTGCTGTAAGGAGGCAAATTGCTGGGAGGCAGAGCCAGATTTTTTTTTCTTGTTTTCCTCCCCAAAAGCTAGGTGTGTCTTATAGTCCAGAGCATCTTATTCTTATAGTTTGAAAAATACGGTAATTTGTTCTGAAACACTAGCCCATTATAGAAACTCTGTCCCCCTTAAGTTTCTTAAATTTCTAGTTGCCTGATGTATATTTGTAAATAGCATACATGTACATATCTTAACTGATCATGAAAATACTGAGAAACACCTATTATTGCATGCACTCAAGAGGTCTATTTCATTTGCTCAGACATGTTTGATATTTGCCCAGTCAATAATTGTGGTTTATTCCAAGTATCTCTGACCTCGAGGCCAGACTAGGTGTAGCAGCAAACACATCACTTTAAACTGCACAAACATTGGCAAATGATATGAATGTTTAAGAAAAAAGTCAAAATCAGGACAGTAAGATACAAAGAAAGGAAATTAACCCTTTCCTTCCCTGTTACTGCTTCAATAAAAATTTTCTTCAAGTTCCAAGATGCTAATTTTATTGAGAAAGCAAATCCAGGGAATTCTTTAATGAATATATGGTGTTTTAAGTTTGGGTACATCACAGAAACCTTATTTTTTTTTAAACCCTGACCTTAGCATGACAAAACATTAACAACAATAGTTCTGCTGAAGATCTGAAGGTTTAATGTTTCTCCTAACATGAGTATAAGGTCAGATGGAACACTGATTTACAAGATATAGCAATTTATAAGACTCGAAATACTACAAAGAATTTTCAGATACAAATCAACTAAACCCTCCACTAAATTAAATTTTCAATTTGAATATGAATATATTCATATATATAGTGTGTCTGGGGATTGTCATGTGTGTTGGGCTTGGTCTCTGGGTGTTATGTGAATTTCGTTGTATGGGTATACTGTGTATATATGTACAATGACAATAAACTTTCTATATATAAAAAATATCATTGCAGATGAGTGTCAACATAGTCCTGTCCTTGTAAGACAGTTTTATAAGAATCTTATGACGCACAGTAGTTATACTTGGACTTAAAGGACACATTATGGAATGAAAAAAAATGAACAGACATGAGCAGTTTGACATAAGTCTATGAACATCATTTTTGGAAATCGTAGCTGACCATTCTCCTATAGTATGTATCCCATAAACCATGACATTTTTACCCCTACAGCATATATTAAACTATAGTTTGGAGGGAAAACAAAACCATTGATAATATTAAAAAGTCTGTTGGGTTTTTGGCAGTATAAAACAAGGCATTTAAAAAATACTATGATAATTGTTTATTGGCAAATGCAAAAACATGCAAAAAGCATTGTTACAGTTATTATGTGACTGTAAATGGCTCAAAATACATAACTTACAGTCATCTGCAATCTATATACATGCAACATTGAACAACTGACATCTATTCTACCACATGTACATTTGTCTAGCTTTTAGACAGTCACATATTTTAAGCCATTGAATGGGAAAACACAATAGGGTTTTTGTGGATGCATGGATTCATATTTAAGAATGCATGACTGAGCCAACTGAAAAGTTCCATCCAGCAGAGTTGTATAATATCATAACATATGTAAGCAATATATAAGAGACTTTGTTGTGGGGCCTTCACTGTTTGAAATTGAAGCTCTTGAAATGTGTTGCTTTGTTTGCACACACACCCATTCAAAAGTCTTTCATATCTCTCCTGTCTACAACATTTATGTGGCCAGTCATTCATTCATAATGTTCTTCCTCTTTTTGGCCCTCTTCTAAGTGGAAGATAGATGGGACCACCTGAGTTTCCAGTTTCTGAAGCTACTTTCCTAATTTTACAGCGACCTCAATGTATCTTTTGCCTTCACTTGTATTAGCAACGTGGGTTAATTTCCAAGGGACTTGATGCATATTGGGAATTGTTCTGCCATATCCCTGATCCATGTTCCTGGCAGATGGAGCCCTTCTAGATACACATGGCACACCTTTGCTTTAATTCCTCATCCTAGTGAATCACAAACTTCTTCAACTCTTTCCTTCAGCTGCATGCACCTGCTCTTCCCCAATGCTAAATAAGTGTAGATTAGTTTTTATTGTTGTTCATTTCCGCTGACATCCTTCCCATTTAGGGGTAGAGTATTATCAATACTTCATCTTGTTAAAATTAGTATTAATCTCCAAACCACATTTCTTTTCAAAATATCTGAAACTACACAGGATGGTGGTGTCCCATTCAAAGGTCGTTCAATGTAAGGAATCAGTTCAAGTCACCTGTCTTTCATGTTCTCGATGAATTTTTCAGTGCATCTCTAAAAATGAAGTCTGCTGCTCAAATGTGAGTATAATTCTGCCATACACTTTGAGAGTCTTAAATGTGGAAGGTGTATCTGCCTTTTAGCCTCCTAGTTGTGGGCAATCAACAATGTATATTGGAAGTAGAGGCATACTTACAAGGAAACAGTTCTTACAGAAAGGATTTAAGTCATCACAAATAAATCAGCAATCAATTGTTAGTTGAATGGCAATATATCATATTAAGAATGCCTGCAACAGAATCTCCTCTTATTGTAATGTCAATTATTCTTGCTTGACATCTTCTAACCAAGCTCATTGTGTGATGGAAGAAATATATGACCTGAAAGAGCAATCTCAATTTCTTGCATGGGTGAGGGTTTCGTGCTTTGCTTTGTTGATGTGCATGCCATTTCTGAATTTAACATAATCTGCCATTTTTCATGAAATCTAAGAATCTTAATGATGCCGTTGGATCTTCTTCTTTTTCTCATGCTCCTTCAGCAACTATGACTTGTCAAAACATTTTATGGACAGCTGCACTCCTTTTAATCCAATTTCATATCAGGAGGAATGGCACTGAAAAGTCCTTGACTTTACTATATACTGTAACATCATCAAAATGTCTTCCTTTAATCTTTCAGTAACAGTTTGGGTTGTTTTTAATTGCTGCATTTTCCCCATGCACCACCAACATATCAATATCGGATATTGATGAAAAATTGAAGAATGTTCTGCATTATTTGAAGGAAATATTCCAACTGTTTTCTAGCAGCAAGAATTTCTGCATCAATTGAAGATCAGGAAATGTATTTTAATGGGCACGTCTTTGTGATTTCTTTTCACAGTTATTCAACCATTCTTGGAAGTCATGTTTTAGTTCACAGACTATAACACGATTACATCAAACTGTGGCTAATACTGTGTAGAACTGCTTTCCTTCATTGAATACCTAATTGTATGGAGAACATGTTTGTCCCTGACCAAAATGTAGCCATTTGTTTGGTTTCTCCAGCTAGGATTAGCATTCTAACAGGTACTGTAATCTATAGATCCACTGTTAAATATGCCAAAAGCTTCTTAATTCCCCCCTATAGGAATGTCTTTTTATACAGTGCAGCAGAACCTTGATTGCTTTAAAAGTTATTTGTCATTTTTCTGGATGATTTAAAATAACATTTTTTAAAAGGCAAAAATCACACAGCAGAAAGAAATACAGACCAGGGTACGACAAAAGAGATCAGGCATAAAATTATATACGGAACGTAAGATGCAGTACAACATATGTTATTGGAACACTGATATGTAGATTGACTGTCCAAAGTCTAATTCATGATGATACAGTCAGCGACTCAGCCTGTTGTCCCTTGATGCAATGCAGATTCTGTACAGTTAACTTTGAGGCAAAGCAAATCTTCCTGTTTAATGTATGCTGATCAATTAGAACAGGTTTTAGGCTAACAAAATATCTTGAGTATATGTCATGTTGATTCTCATACACAACTATGGGCCTGATTTGAAGAATAGTATACCTTGCAAAAATTCCATCTTGGAAAGCCAAAGGCTTAATGATGTGATTGTATATGAGTTACACATATTTGTAATCCTATAGAGTGCATCATAAACTCATTTGTGAATTTGCTGGGGGGAAATACTAGTAATTCTTTATTTTATATTTATTTTCTAAGTATTGTTTAATTTCAAGAGGTAAACAGATAAACCTTTGGGAATGTTATCATTTGTTTCATTATACAGTTAGTCCTCAACTTATGACCACAATGAAGCCCAAAATTTTTGTTAAGTGAGAAATTTGTTAAGTGAGTTTTGCCCCATTTTACGATTTTTCTTGCCACATTTGTTAAGTGAATCCCTGCAGTTGTTAAGTTAGTAACACGGTTGTTAAGTGAATCTGGCTTCCCCATTGACTTTGCTTGTCAGAAGTTCGCAAAAGGGATCACATGATTCTTGTGACACTGCAATGGTCATCAATATGAGTCAGTTATCAAGCATCCAAAAGTAAATCATGTGACCATGGGGATGCTACAACAGTCTTAAGTGTGAAAAATGGTCATAAGTCCCTTTTTACAGTACCATTGTAACTTTGAACGGTCACTAAATGAACTGTTGTAAGTCAAGGACTACCTGTATACAAAAACCTATATTGTAGCATGACCCACATTTTATGGATGTGGCATGTGTTCATGAGGGTGGTGTAATAAAAGGCTGCCTGGCAGCCATTTTGAAAAATGTCTTCTAGAAGTATGCCAATCTGCTCATACTACCTTTTTTTACATTCCAACTATATCTTCTATAGGACCAAATACAAATTGTCATCAATAATGATTGTCTTACAATGGAATATTATAAGGGCAAAATTCTTATGGCAGGTAATGCATTCATGGGGATTTAAATCCAGGTACATGTTTAGTTCCCCCAAACACATTAAAGAGAAGAACAATTACTTTGTAACAAAGCATATACTTTCTATATAGAATATATCCGATTAAAATCTTTAATATTTCTAGACAATATTTTGTCTGCTTGGATTGGCACAGCTACAAAAATATGAAATAATTCAAATGGTTTGACCTTGATTCACTATGGCATTACATGTTATTGGAGAATATGGCTTTAGGTTAAATAATTAGCAAATCAGAATCTCTTTACAGCATTAATACCTTGAAACAGTTCACTAAGTACAAGAAAGAAACACAAAGCATGGAAGAAGGGCCAGCATTGAGTTCTGTGGAAGCCTCTTCCCACCTGACTTAGGAATGGGCGAATGGACATTATAGAGGGGGTTGTCATTTTCACTGGGAGGATTATAAGCACCTCCCATATTCACTTTATCCACCCTTTCCTTTGTGTGGTATTGCTTACAGTTTACTCATCTCTACTCATTTACATGCCACTTGGGGAAGGTGAGAAATACTAAGGTGAGGAGGAAGCTGAGGCGGGAAAGAGAGTTTTCTCTCTCTGTTTCCATCTAATGCTTGTCCAGATATTTGCAGCCCAGATATAGTAGCCGTAGCTCTGTATAAATCCATAAATCTTCAATGCACAGCCAAGTGGTACAGTATAGACGATTAGAGTCTGTTAAATGAATCGGCCTCTTTTGAAAAGAATTAGTAATTTTAATCCCTCCCCACATTCCCCTTGACACTGGTTGTCAACAGTGATAATAATATACAAAATATATTTTTCAGGAAGACATTGCTCATTTATGCAAGGCAACAATGCATGAAGCAAGCCCTTTCCAAAATGCATTTGGGAGAGAAATACGTGGCTTAATTCAGAGTAAAATTTCACCCAATCTATGTTTTTTGGTTCATTCTTTTTCCATTCCTTCTCTTGCACTTGTAGTTCTAAGCAGAGACTTTACTCGTAGAACAGGTAGTATCATTTTGCTATGGTTTAATTCTAAAGTCATGCAGTAAGAGACACATTTACTGCTTTCATCTATAATTCTCAACAGCCACAAAGCTTTGTTTTATCACAGCTATTCTATCAGATATTTAATAGCAATGCTTTATAAAGAACAATTTCTCAAGCAGCCTCATCTCTTGCGTTTGCTATCTCTCACTAAAACATGTATGTTTTCTCAATTTCTTACGGCAAAGGACATAGTCAACTTATCCGTTTGCCAAAGGAGATTTGAAATACTTATCATCTGGAACATATTTCAAAGGAAAATCTTGCATTACATCACATTGAGCTGCCTCAATGGTGCTTACATTGCTATGTATCCAACATGATCCAGGCACAAAATGATTCCCATGCTGTATCTATGGAATGCGATCTATCATTATAGCTGACACGTTGGCCTGATTAGTATGCTGTGCCTAATGTTGGTACAGAGTATGTGTAGGAAGCAAAAGGACAGCACTGCAGTAATTATAGGTAGCACTGCAGTGTTTCAGCCCTGGGATGCTTGACAGAATTCAAGGAGAGTCTGCTGTGACTCTCATTACTTGTAGTTCTGAGGGGCACTCTATTCATAAAGGAGAGCATAGTCAAATGCCACCTTTGTAGAAGCTAACTTTCTTTAAATAATTTCTTTCGCATACTGTACATACAGAACTTATATTTTAGGAGGGGATATATTGGCTATCAGAAGTAGTAAAACAATTTTCATCTGTGACTTGCAGACAGATAAAGATATATAAAAAATAAGGAAGTACTTGGCTTCAGATGGAATGAATATCTACTTCCCAATTGCATAGGTTTTATTTGGGCCAACTTTTAAAATATATGATTGCTATTATGGCCATACCTATGCTTTCCTGTAACTGTTTCTTTTCTTCCTGTTTTGAAATTATGTGGCCTTCTAAAATCAGTAACTTAGGACAATCTTAATAATTTCATTTGTAAGAAACCATTTTTTATTTTTTTGCTAAAACTGCCAATAAGCATTCCCCTCAGTGAAGTCATAGGATTCTAGTAAAAGGAGAAACTTTTTGGAGGAATTTTTACCCCCTCTCTCATTTTTCTTTTTTTTTTTTTAAATGGTTATTACTTTAACAACACGTTCACCTCCATGGATCATATATGCTCCTTCCTTGGGCTTCCTTTGTCTTGCTTCGCAGGGGCCAGCACAAGCAGTGGAGATCTTTACTTTCCTTGCAGCTCCGTGTAACATTTTTTCAGTACTAAAAAACCCACATATTTTTATTTGACTTTCAGACTGCTGTCACATGGTCAGGATTTTCTTGAATTTCAATACATTCAATTTCTTCTCTCTCCTTTCGTTTGGCTCGTTTCTTTTTCTTGTGGTGTTTTTTGGACGGTGGGAAGAATGTTAGGAAGACAGGTAAAATAACAAAACAGTGCAGAAGTGTGCAACTGCCAGTGAGCAGCAAGCATTTGAACAGTGTGAAGGTCAAGTTTGAAGGCACAAAAAGGAGGGGGACCAACCCAATAAGAAAAGATGTAACATTTTGCAAAATTGCTGTTCCGTGTTCTTGAAGTGAACTTTTTATACACTGAGTTCTGGTATGCTCAGTTGCTAGTACAAATGTGTAAAGCAGGGGTGCACAGTGATCTATGGAAAAATTCAAAGTGTAAATAAGGCACAATATAGAAATGCAATCCATGTCTACATTCCATAAAGTCATTAAGCCCAGGACACCCAACTCTATTGAGGTGACAGTGAGAATTAACCAGAAATTCCCCAGAGGGTGAATAACAAGGAAGAATGTAAGTAACAAGACCAGCAAGATGCCAAAACTTGAGATCAAGACAGGCATAATTACTGAGAGGCTGTACTGGTCCATGAAGACAAATGTAGGGTTAAAGACAATGAACTTGATGCTTTGTTTCAGGGACAATGGTCTGAGTTTCTCCAACAATTCTATAACATCGCTTTGTGTTTTTTCACTAGTCCTAGCTACAAGATACATACGGGAAGCAATAATGTTATTTCCATTCCCAGACTTGGAGAAAATGATATCATTTTTAAAGTGTTGAAACTCAGACTTTCTTAAAAAGGAGTTTTGGAGGATGCTAAGGAAGTCACTTTTATTGGTTGCAGTGATATTCCCAGCTCTCAGATACTGGTAATATTGTTGAAGCCAGGAGAGTGTGTTGAAGCCTTCAGTCAGTTTCTTTAGGTCATCTTGGACAGTGCCATTCCAGTACTCAAGAGGTTCATAGATATAAAATCCTATCATTGGGCTATAATTGCTGAAGTATTTCTGTTGAATAACAGCATAGGACACACTCGGAGAATCACTAGAAAGCAAATTGATAATATTGACCCCATCACTGATTTGCAGGCAGCCCATAAAGGAGAAAGAAGCATAAATGAGATACAGTATCACTACAAATGGCTTAACATAGATATTAGTAATCCATTCATTGTAATGCTCCCTTACAAAATGCTGGATAAAGTGATTCTGGTACGGGTCAGTCTCATGATGAGAAGGTTGCTGGTGCCCATCGCTCATCATGGTTTGGAACCAAACGGGTTTCCTTTCCAGATATTCTGCAGAGGGGATTTTACAGCAGAAGATACTGTGGTAACGATTCTGTTCTAGCTGCCCAGCAAACACCAGGCAGGAGCCAAAGAAAGAGAAGATGTAGAAGTAGTTCAACAGGATGGAGATGCACATGTTCTGGCAGAAGACTTTCACAGCCTCGATGTTGGTGAAAGGACTGGCACCCATGCCAAAGGCTATGAAGTACAAGGAGCTTGTCATGGTGTAGGAAACCATTACATCCGAATAGGCATCTGCAACCCTGTCTTTAAAGGGTAAATTTTCTCTGGTTCGACGCCATCCCGACAGAAGCTCAAATATTCCTTTGGTTCCATGACCTAAAAAAGGACAATGAGGAAATATGTTAATTGATTTTCACTGAATATCACATTTTCTTTTTTAATTCTATTTAACAGAGTAACTGAGTTGGAAGGGACCTTGGAGGTCTTCTAATCCAACCCCCTGTACCATTTCAAATATATAAATATTCAATTTATAATGTAACTTTTAACATTTTATTAATCTTTACAGTTAAGTTGTTAAGTTTAACCATTTATAACTGATTACTGTAAAGAGCAAATTAAATATGTGGCCCAGATAGCAATTAGTTATATTTAATCCACTGTTAATCCCCTCCCCCATACACACATCTCATTTTATTGTCAAAAGTTTGGTCAACAGAAACTAAAAATCAATACTTTAGCTGCCAACATAAGACAATATTGATGTCCTTATCCTCTTATTAGCACTTTGTGGTCCAATCCTTTAAGCAGGATTCTACAAAAGTTCATGGTCCCTGTTGCTTCCTGCCATCAGATGAAAATCTTCTCTTTGAGGCAAATGAATGAGCTGATAAACTAGGGGTGTGGAACTGTAGCCTTTCTGATAGTGCCAAATCTCAGCTCCCAGAAGCCTTCACTTCCAGTCAGCCAAACTGGCTGGGGCTGGCAAGAGCTAGTATTCAGCAACTTCCCAAGAGCTCCCAGTCCCTTGGAATACAAAAGTCTATGGTTTGTAAAGTTGTTTGTGAAATTGATGGAGTTTAAAGGATTTGGACATGTAGGAATCTACATGTCAGAGTTCTGGCACCTCTAATAGTCATGCTAGAAAGGATTTAATGCAATTGTTCTTCATGAGGCTGGGTCTGTTGAAGATAGATCATCACTATATCTTCCCACCTGAGCAAACAGTGGGAGGAACAAGGCAAAAAAGATAACAAACTTTGTATGGATTCTCCTCTTTTTCTGTCTATGTTAGGAAAACACAATTTGTAGCAACAGGAGGAGATGTGAATCAGTGAATGCAAAAAATATAAGAAACTTTAATTCTCCTTCAGTATCTTATGTATGAAGCTTGACGAATTCTGAAAGCACTCTCACTAATATTTTTAGCATAACAGTTTTGTACAATTATTTTCAATGAACCACAAGCATATGTACTAGTGTAGTGATGACTAACCTTTTTGGCCCCGAGTGCCAAAACTGGAGCGAGAGTGCACACGCGCGCTAGAGTGCTGGAACCTGGAAGAGAGCAGCTGGCCAGTGCGCATGCACACGGTGGCCAGCTGCTCTCTTCCGGGTTCCATCATGTGCATGTGCCAGAACCCGGAAGAGAGCAGCTGGCCAGTGCACATGTGTGCAACGGAACCCAGAAGAGCAGCTGGCGACAGTGCGCGTGCCCACAGAGAGGGTTCTGAGTGCCATAGGTTCTCCATCACGGCACTCGTGCAAGGAAGGGCATTGCTCATTTTAAATCAACAGCAGCTTTCCCATTGATTTCAATGGACGCTAAACAAAATAGGTAGCACTACAACATAGTTCTGTCTTCCTAGTTGTTAGTTTGTTATTTGTTAAATGGAGTATTAGTTGTTCTTTGGGAAGTAGATTAATTAAGTTTAGAATTTTTTAAACCAGGTTATTAGGCACAGCTGGATGGGGCAAAGAAAACCAGCTGGAAAGTAAAATGAGCTTATTTTGATTGTCCAAGAAAAGAATAAAAATAAATTATTTAAATAAGCGCAAGGTTAATTAGTCAGAAAAGCAATAGATTTCTTGGTTTAGAAAACATAATTCCAATTAAGTATCATTCATCACAAACTTGTTAAAAGGCTTGGACAAGGTTATTAAAACTCAGTATGCTAAAACTTTGTTGCTGCATTGCAACACTTAAAAAATTAAACTGAAGATACTGTAGATTAAGCACTAACAGCCAACTTTCATTCAAGGATTCTCAAACTTAAGTATAAAAACAGATGCCTAACTTCCTGAAGATATTATCGTGGACATGATGAAAGTGTCTTAGGATTGTTTCTCTCATACACTAGTTGTAATATAAACATCACAGTACATACATAATTCATTTAAATATACAAATTTCAAACATGAAATAGTAAATGCTACCATGGAATAAATTTCTACAAATGCTACACCAGGACTATACAGCAATAGCGTCTTTAACAGAAACAGACAAAATATTTCATCTTTGAAATCCAATCCTAACAAAGAAATTTGGTTTGATGTTTTAGCCTATCCATAAAAAAATAACTAACGGTGGGTAAGATAGGACTAATATGCAGAAATGTTAAGGAGAGTGTATATTTTGTCAGAGTGACTTTACTTAGTAAAATGTTAACATGAATACTCAGCAACTAACTCAGCTGCAATTTATATCACAGTGGGTTTCTTGTATGTCACTATTCCCATGATTATCCCTGAATCATGCTGACAGGCTACCCTATCAGTAGCCCAACATTTTAGAATATTCTTTAATCAAGTTGAAAAAAAGCAAGGATGTTGCCCCCCCCACCCCCAATCCCTATATATTGTTGATAGGAAAATAGCAAGGTTACTTAAAGGTAAAAAGAAGAAATGCCAACTCTTTCTCTAAAAGGGGGGTGGGGGGAGAAATCACAGAAGACTGCCTGGCTTCTTTGGAGATGTTCTGAAGAGGTAGGTTTCTAAATCAGGCAGTGGCTTTAATAGAGTGCTCTTTAATGTAAGTTGGAACTGAGAAGGTAGCGAGCTTAACTGATAACACCAAAAACATTCACAGATCAGTGGGAGAAACAGAGTCCACATTGTTTCCCACAGTGACAAACGTATAACTGATCCGACCTGAGAAGAGGCATATTCCTTTTATAAGTCAACAGTGCAGAATGGATTTCAGTAGCAGGTTAGGTTAGAAAGAAATACTGTCAGAACAATGTCTTGAAGTGTACTGAAGATAGAAACAAACTAGGGAAGTATTATTTTTAAACCAGAACTGATAAAGTGGATCCATCAATGAATACAATGATTATGGGCTGCTTAGTGGACAGATGTAGCTGACACAAAGTACAAAGTCTTTCAAGTGAGAAAATCAAGAGTACAAGTAGCCATAGTGTAGATTCAAACAGTCTAGCACATAGCTGGGAAAGCACTCCCAAAAGGCTCCAAGGAGGAACCAAACTGCAGAGGACAATATATGATTTTTTTAAGAGTTAGGCTATACCACTCTGTAAAACTACCCCTCCCATTCAATGCAAACATGTCATCCTAATTTAACTCCTACATCACTTTAGCCTTTCTATGCATCAAATGAAGTGAAATGTAATTCACTAGAGCTAATGCCTTTTAATATATTTGTTAGCGAGAAAAAATGCAACCCTACGTTAACACAGCTCTCCTCTTACACCATCTATATCACTCTGGTGAGCCAAGAGTACCTGAAACACCATGTAGAGTCTGGTCTATAGTCTTATAGCTGGCCGAAGGAAGCTAAAGATCTCCTGGAATAGTTTTGCGTGATCAACAATCTGTTTTTTCATGGAGAATCTGAATAATGCAATCAAATGTAGGGCGATTATATAACATTTGATTTTCTAGTAATGAATCTTCCAGATGAAACAGGACACATACTTGCCACCTAAATCTTTCCATGGACCTCCCTGTCATAAACTTCAACCCAGATTAATAGCCCAATTTAAGAGCTAGATCTCATTCCTACTATAAGCCTGTCACTGCTTTTTGGAAGTACTTTTGACTCTAATTTTGACTCTAAGAAAGATTTTCCCACCCATCTCCTCCCGCTTATGACTGAAACCTATAACCTTGTTGCTGGTATTCTTACGAATTATATTGACTGTTTCCTAATATGATTCGACTGCTTATTTGTACCTTATGACTATATTTAAGTGTTGTACCTTATGATTCTTGATGAATGTCTTTTCTTTTATGTACACTGAGAGCATATGCACCAAGACAAATTCCTTGTGTGTCCAATCACACTTGGCCAATAAAGAATTCTATTCTATTCTATTCTATTCTATTCTATTCTATTCTATTCTATTCTATTCTATTCTATTCTATTCTATTCTATTCTATTCTATTCTATTCTATTCTATCCAGCTTTGCTGACTGTATCATAGGTCAAATTACCATGGGTCAATCTCCACATGGAAACTTCTTATCTAGGATTACTAGATTTTTAAAGTAGTCTTCAACATACAACCACAATTGGGACCAAATTTCTTTTGCTATGTCAGGTGGTTGTTAAGTGAGTTGCATCAAATTTTATGAACTTTCTTGCCATGGTTGTCAAGCAATCACTGCTGTTTTTGAGTGAAATGAGGTCATTAGGTGAATCCAGCTTCCCTCATTGACTTTGCTTGAAAGCCAGCTGGAAAGGTTGCAAATGACCCTGAAACACTGCAACTTAAATACATGCTGATTACCAAGCATTAAATTTTAATCATGTGACTGGGGATATGCAACGGTCATAAGCGAAAGGACCAGTTGTAAGGCACTTTTTTCGGTGCCATTGCAATTTCAAACAGGAACTAAATGAAAGGTAACTAAAGTCAAGAATACTTTGCTCTCCCTTTCATTTGTTATGAAATCAATCACCTATTCATGACTTCTGGAAGAGAGAATTCCTTAGCATAAGATGTAAAAGTAGATGTGCTGCAGTCAGCTTTCCTACTACCAGAACAGAGAGTTCTATACGGAATCCATTCTTATGACATTTACAACTCCAGCCAACTTTGTCTTCACTTTCTACAGTACAGATGTGGGTAGAGAGCAGGAGCCGATGATATATAAAGCCAAGGACTGGTTATATTTGGAAATCAGGCCAAAGACTCTGGTGTAAAGACAGGCATCATCTCACACTGGACTTACCGTGCTTCCTGAGAGCCAACCAAGCATTTGGATTTGAGTCAAGTTTGAAATGGATTAGCATCAAAGCTTTACATAAACGTGAGGTGAGAAATCTCAGATCTCTGGTAGTCATGTAAGGACCTGCTTTTAAGAGAGCATAAAGATGAAAGGAGAAGCAATTCCACTAAATCTATGGCATGAAATTCTGGCAATGAGTTAGCATCTTGACCTTCTCTGAAGCAAGATCTTTCTCCCAGAACTATGCCATGATATTTTATTACAACAAAGGGCTCCAAGAGAAACAAGAAGAGAAAAATATGTCAAGTTACTAACTTAATTATAGAAAAAAAGCAGATATAATAATAGTGAGGAAACAAAAAATGGATAACCACAAATAACACTTTTTGTAAAATTATTATCATGGCAGAGAAAAAGCAACTGAAAGATCGTTTATAAACTGCTACAAAATTCTAGAATACTGGACTCTATACTGCTCTGGTATAGAGACTGTATAAAACCATTTTAAATTTGGTTTAATAAAATATAAATGCATTTCTCTTGTGTGCAAGGCTTCATTGTTGCCATTCATAATGTTTTCCATTGTTTTATAGCTTAATTTAAAATGGGTATTAGCTATAATTTTTTAAACTAATAAACATCAAGTAATATGCAAATTATATACTGTTCCATCCTATGTGTTGTAAAATGCTGTACTGAGTAACAGATTAACAGCAATAGCTTTAGTTAGACTTGCATCCTTGTTTTACATGAAAAGATATCAATATTTCAGTTTTATCTTTTGATTAACACTACTCCATCTTATTCAAGGTTATCAGAGTTTGCCTAAGAAAGATCTTCATTTTTAGTTCAAAATGGGTTTGTAGACTCTCTATTCATGACGTCCTCTTTAATTAGGTTGTGTATTTGAAATAAATATGTAGCAAAATGAAGGAAATAAAAAGGTACTTTAATTTCACCACCAACAAAATTATCCAGGCTTGTTTAGTAATATGCACTGCTGAACACTTTCATTGGAAAAACTAATTTTATGGAAAGACTTCACAAATGTACCATGTTTCCCTGAAAATAAGACCCTGTCTTATATTTTTTTGAACCCTGAAATAAGCACTTGGCCTTATTGCCATGCGCTCAAAAGCCCGATTGGGCTTATTATCAGGAGATGTCTTATTTTGGGGAAAACAGGGTAGGTTTAACAAAAACCAAGTGAAGCTATAATAATGCTTCTGAAAACAATTTCTTAATGCAATGTAACTTCTTCTCAATCTGTTTGGCAACTTCCTAGTCCTGCAAAGGAGGATGAATTTGTCAGTTTCATTAAAAAAACTTTTCTCATTTATTCTAATATCATTCTAAGTATCATCAGAAAAATGAACTGATTTTCTCTACCTTCTGCACTAACAAAGTCAACAGCTACCTCAGCAGAAAGACTAGTGTGGCTGCCTGCAATGAGCTTCTACAGAGGATGAGACTGTCATAAAAAAAGAAATGGAAAATCCAATTCATCATCACCAACATGGTTGAATACACAGAAACTCCGTCAGATTTTTTAAAATCTAAGAGCTCAAGCCTGGATGTATGTCTGTCAGTTTCTCTTATTCCCACTTTAAAAAAGATCACTGGTTATTTCTATTTTGAAGATATTTATGAATTTCATTAAAGTTTATCAAAAACAAAGGGAATAAAAATTTCACCTATCCCCTATACTCTTCCTGGAAATTGCAGCAAAACTGTCATAGGAAATGCACCATGAATCCATTCCCACGGACTTCCAAACTGCATATTATCTATGTCGTATTTATTTATTTACAGGACTTTTAAGGCTGCCTGTCCCAGTGGCTCTAGGCAGCTCACAACAATCCATAAAAATATAATTAAAAACAAAAGTAACCTTCCCCCCAGGTGCCAGATCAATTGTCCTCACATTTCCATCCCCCCACCCATCCCTGCCTGATGCTTGGGGGGGGGGGGAACCAGGCATTCACAGCCCTCTGGATGAGGCTGCTGGGGACAAGAACAAGCGAATTCTGAAATATTTTAAAAAGCTCCTTTCTGTGGAAAGGGCATTGTTTGCAATACGGTAACAGGATATGCTACGTATGCTGGAATAGTAGAGGTATTGTTCCAATTCGGAATTATGTACACATTTTTATTTGGGCATCTTACAATTAGATTTCAAGCTATTTTTTTCTCATTTAATTAACTCACATAGTCTACTAGCAGTATACAAAATGAATAAATAGAAATAGGAAGTTAATAGCCTAGCACAGAGGTCCAGAGTTGACTGAGTCTTCATTGTTAAAATGCTGCTTACTTTATTCTTAGTTGATTACAGGGAAGTATAGTTTAGGATAAAGCTCTTCGTTAATTTGGTCTGGGTCAATTTTCTGAGTGAAATGGTAGACTCTGCATAAATTCCTATTTTGAAGCTATCATGCCCTACTCTCTTCTGTCAGCCCCACTCTGTGTGTGTGAGGGGAGAAGAGACCCTTCCAAAATTATGATCTCCTCTACACAAACATGTATTGTAAATTATAGACAGATCAAATGATAGGATTCTTGCTTGATCTCTTGGCTGTTCAATATTTCAGTTTAAAGAGAAAAAGAACAGATGTCCATTTTCTTATGCAGAGAAAGCCAAAGTGGCCATGAAGAATAGTATCCAGAGGAGGATGGGTCACTGGTATCTATGAGAGGGCTCAAAAAAGGCAAGGCAGTATCACAGCAGCAAAATCGAAATAGAGTTTTGACTGTGTTACTGCGATCACCATCTTGTCTTTTCTGACACCTGCACCAGGACCTCTCATGGACACTGGTGGAGGGAGTATTTTGCACAGACTAATGGAGTTGGGAAGATCACCATTTCCAATTGTGTCATCTCCAGGCTTGTCCTGGGTACTCTAGATTGTCTACATGGGAAGTTTTCTGTTAGGAGAAGAAAAACACCACTTTCAAACTGGAACAACTGAGGACTATCTAAGGGATGAGGTGAAGGCAATGTCTTGAGGACATGTCCCTCAAAAATGCTTAGCGTATTGCCTTTATGTTTGCAATAAGCAGGACACAAAGCCAAGCCCTTAGTATCACCTTGAGGTGGCTCAGATTCAGATGAGGCTCTGCCAAACTTTCTATGCCTTCTGTTGCTTGCAGCTTTTTTCCCCCCTGAATCATCATTTTTCCAGCACAGCTAACCATATTGCTTCTTGTACCATCCAAAATTAAGTCATGACCTAATTTATTTTGACCTATTCATTTTGGACAGACTAATCTTAACCTGATTTACTTGATTAGACATGACTCAGAGCAACCTAAATGGCTCAACCTGATTTATTTGCTTGACCTGATTTATTTCACTGGGATCTGTCCAATATAGGCTTCATCTTTTGCTGAAGGATCTTAAGTTCCAATTATTGCATAATTGAATATTTATAGAGAATTATCATCATCACCAGCCTTTTAAACACTGCTACTTCAACTATGGCAAAATGTGTACCATCCATTAAATACCTCTCAGATTGCTATATAAGGTATAAAAAAACCCATGATGCATTAGAAATCACAGGTTGTCCTGTACTTATGGCCATTCATTTAATGACCATTCAAAGTTATGACAGCACTGGAAAAAATTATGGTTGATTCTTGACCATTGTAGCATCTCTGGTCACACAATCAAAATTTGGATGCTTGGAAGCTGGCATGTATTATGTGATGGTTATTTGCAATCTTCGCAAGGGGCTTCTGACAAGCAAAGTCAGAATGGAGGAAGCTGGATTCACTTAATGACTGCAGCAAAAAGGTCATAAAATCAGATCCAATTGATTTAATTACTGCATTGGTTAACAGTGGAATCTCTGATCCAGGTTGTAGTCATAAGTCAAGGACTAACTGTAGGTTAAAACTTTAAAGCATTGAAAATATAATTCTGTAGTAAATGATTCAACTGAATGTAAGTATTAAGAATGTTTTGAATTTTAAATAAGTAGACCCCAATACCAAGAGTGGTATCTATTCATCCCCAAAGGCTAAGACTTGAGGATGAATCGTAGCAATACTCTTTGGCAGACTACTTCTTACATACGCCATGATGGATTGAGGTTGTATCTACATACAAATGGCATGCAGAAAACTATGTCAGCAGAAAGCAAATCATTAATCAGGTGGGTCAGAGTAAAGTGGCTTATTATAAATTTGCGGAAACCCTGAGCACACCAGGCCACTTCCTACCAGGATCAAATATATGCTGCATACCTTCCACCAGCTCCAAAGGACTCGGTATAGTAAGAGTGGAAAAGACTTCTTTGCAGGTTTATCAAAAATTAAGCGGTTAATTTGGGACTAGGAAAAAAAGCTTAACATTTTATTTTCGACAGTTTGGAGATCAGCATTTCTTCCTTTCCCAGAACTGTGAGGAATAAAGCTCTCCCTTTCTCAGAGTAAAGACAGACCTTATTTCAAACATGTAGCAAATCAGACATAAACTCATTTTGCTATTTCAATATTATGGGTTGAAAATGTAACACTGAAAGTGGGAAATTATCTGCACAGGTCAGCAGAGATATTGAATCTAAGCTGTGTGTGTGTGTGTGTGTGCATGTAGGTGTCTATCAAAATGTGCTAGCAGTGTTTGTGCCTCCTTTGGATTGCAGCTCTTCCTGCAATCCAAAGGGATATAAGAATAATTTCTTATATCCCAGCTTTTGGTCCAAAATTGCTTTCTTCCTTCACCTAAAGCATGTGGATTTAGTTAAAAAGCAAATGTCAGATGTGCTAAATAACCCAGGTAGGCAAGCACTTTGGGTCTAATAGAACAGCTACTATATAGGAGAATGGAAATCAGGGATGATAGAGAGGGAGATAGAGCTGGATTCTTTCACTGATCTTGTAAGTGGTGTTTCTCATTAAAAGTACAGCAATAGCCTGCAATTGTTTCAACAGTTTACCAGGCTTCTGGAAATAAGACATTAAAACCTTGAAAAGAAAGAACCAGAAGATAGATCTGGACCTTCCAACAGACCTCAAGCCAAACCACAGGAGACTGGAAAATTCATAGTTTGCAATTGCTTAACAAAAGGAAAAAGTAAATTCCCATCTCATCTTAATTTTGACTGCTGAAATGAAGAAACCTTAAAACACATAGAACTTTAAAGGATCTTGAACTCTTCCACTTCTTTCTCCAAATAAATTCTTAGATGCAAGGTTCTTTAATTGCTGGTCTGTCTTATGCACCATTGTTGGATCTCAGTATTCTAGTAAACACAAAGACTGTACATGTCTGATCTTGCAGTTTTGGTTCTGGAATTCTGATACAACACACTGCTTTAAGGGGAAAAAGGAGGGGGTTGGGAATATATTCCTTTGTCCATCCTCTAAACCTGGAACTTTGCTTTGGAAGCTACATGTCTACTTACAGAGCCCAAATGAAGCCAACAGAAATATTTATAGGCTATAAGCCCCGTTTCAGGAAAATTTTGTAAGGCCTTGCTGTTCAAAGTTGGCTAGATCTTGCCCAAATAATGAGATGCTTTGAAATGCATCCCTTTCTTAATGATACTCTGTGCTAGAATACATCGCAGTCTCATTTATTGAAATTGGATCTTTAAAAGTGTTTTGGTTCCTGCTGTATTTATCTTTAAGATGCAGTGAAGCAGAATTGATGTTTTCAGTTACAAATTGATGTCATAGCAAAATGACTAATTTAAAAGGTTAGCTTTTAGCACAGGAACATTAAATGAGATGCAGTAAAATCACATCCAGCAAAACTACACATCCTTAGTGAAAAAAATCTCTGGGGAAATCTGGAAATCTGCCATAGAACATTGGAATGGTTTTAGTTTAGCCAACCAAGCAGACACTAAGAATCAGAGCAAACTCAAGCAAATAGTATATTTAGGAGAAATGCAACTGATAAACCCATTGGACTTTAAAAATTCCACATTGTTTAGTGGTATCTTAAAGTTGGAGGCTACAGGATTACATACTCAAAGAGAAAGTGAATTTTTGACCTGGATTCTGCTCCTTATTCCTTAAATCCCATAGTAAACACCTCTGAATCCAGTTTTGGTATCCATCCCCTCAGACTTGGTATGAACTGTGTGCCTTTAAACAAAATATTTCAGATAATTTGCAACTTTATTAGAAGGCTGGCTCAGAAGTGTTGTAATTAAAAAGTTGCTCTGTGAGGGAAACCATTTACTAAGATCATCATTATTTGCTAGTTGATGGTATGCAATTTCAATTCCTAAACTAGGGCATCTTGTTTGTAAGATGAAATAACTTCATGAAAAATTATCCATTGTTTAGTTTAAAAAAAATAAAAATATTGTTCTTCCATTTTGAAAAAAATGCTCATATTTTCTGCCGCTTTTTAATATATTGCATGTTTCTATTTTGAATGCTCATGCTTGCACTGAGAAAATGCTGCAGCTGATATATGTTCATAAAAGCTGAACTGCCCACGATTTTTCCATGATAGGAAAATCTGTTTTGGGTCAATCATAGGAAACCCACACAAATACTCATAGAGGCATTGTGAAATGTCTGCATACTGTGCATTTGTGCACAGATATAGATAAATCCTAAAGCAACCTTCAACTTCTTCTATGCTCACAAGTGTGTTTTTACATCTGCTGCAGTCATGGGAACAGCTGGCCTTTGCAGGTGCCAGGACTATTGCCAGTTGGGAAATGTTTTTCGAAACTGAATAATTAAAATTTCTATATGGGAATCATCCTGGCAATGAATCACACTAAACTGGATGTTTCTCAGCATGAAATCATACACAGGGATGGGATGGTAATGATGCTCAAAAAAAGATGTTGCTAAGGATGTGCTTGGTTATATAATTTTAAAAAGAAAAGAATAATATATGTTAGAAATAATGAATATGCTACAACAATACATGCACTTTCTTAAGATGCATCTGATACACATGCTGGATAACTGGCATTGGATGTATTACATAATGAAATAGAACATTATATATATATTAAAACTTACATGAATAAATATTAAATAAAATAAATTAGGAGTACATATAAGATCAAATCAAGGAACAGAATCAGTATATTCCATTCAGACAAATAGAGCCTGCGGAACTATGAGAAGATTTATGTAATACTGAAAAAAAAGACGTGAAAAAATATTCCCAAAATTCAAAGAGGGAAAGCTCCAAGTTACTTTTAGAAAAAGGTATCTCAATAGCTAGAGACAGATGGAGGATGAAAGTCTTGGGCAAGAAAAAGATGTATGGCAACTTAATTTAGATTTTCAGGGCCGAACAAGAAAGGACGAGGAAAGAGATCTCAATCAACTATGTCAACAAGAATGGAAATAATAGGAAAACATGTTTTAAGAAGTTAAGTGAAAACATAGGGGACTGCTCAAGACTGATCATAAAAAGGTTCCAAAAGAGGCAAATGAGGTGTAAGAAAAATAGACTGTGCAAAGGCTTGCAGGGTGGCAGATACATATCTAGGAAGGAATCCAGACAAGACCGAGTGGCTGTGGGTATTGCCTCCCAAGGACCATATCGATTGTCCATCCTTAGCCCTGGGGAGGAAGTTGCCCCCCTCAGAATGGGTTCGCAATTTGGGTGTCCTCCTTGACCCACAGCTGAGATTAGGGCAACACCTGGCAGTTGTGGCTAAGGGGACCTTTATACAGGTTCACCTGGTACACCAATTGCGACCCTACCTGGATTGGGAGGCTCTTCTCACAGTCACTCACGCCCTTGTCACCTCACGGTTGGATTATTGCAATGCGCTCTACATGGAGCTACCCCTGAAAAGTGTTCAGAGACTACAGTTGGTCCAGAATTCAGCCGCTCAAGCAGTCGAGGGTGCACCTAGGTACTCTCACATTACACCAAAACTCCGTGAGCTGCACCGGCTTCCTATTGGTCTCTGGTCACAATTCAAGGTGTTGGTTATTACCTTTAAAGCCCTATACGGCTTAGGGCCAGGCTATCTTCAAGACCGTCTTCTACCGCATAGCTCCCAACGACCAGTAAGATCCCACAGAGTTGGCCTCCTCCGCGTCCCGTCAGCTAAACAATGTCGCCTGGCGGGTCCGCAGAGGAGGACCTTCTCTGTGGCTGCCCCGGCTCTCTGAAATCAGCTACCTCCTGAGGCCAGGATCGCTCCCACCCTACTGGCCTTCTGGAAAATGGTGAAAACCTGGTTTTTCTGGCAGGCTTGGGGCTGTTGATCTCACCATTGCGATCTTGTGAGATCCGGCCATGAGCCGTGTGTATGGGTTTTTAACATCTCTTACTGTATATTGTTCATACTGTCTTTGTTGAAAGCCACCCAGAGTCCTTGGAGAGTTGGGCGGCATAGAAATATGAAAAACAAACAAACAAACAAACAAACAAACAAATAAATAAATAATGAAGGTCAGGAACTGACTTGATTGATAAGGTACAAGAGGCAAAACACCAGCTGTTCAATAGGAAGGCTCAAGGCAGGTGCAGATGAAATAACCACTGAATTGTTCAAAGGTTCAAAGACAAATCTCTTAAAGTGTTTTTTATTAACAAATATGAAACAAGACTGTGGTCTCAGGACTGGAAAAGATCAGTGAATGAAGCTGTATTAGAAAAAGAGAGATGAAAAGGAAAGTGCAAACTACTAAACCAATTGTTCTAATTCCTAGCATAAGCTGTAAGTTTAAGATCAAGCCTTTCAAAAAAGAATAAATCCAAACTTGATAAGATACAAGTATTATACAATACTTAGTATACAATATTTAGTATCACTAAAGCTCAATACATTTTGGGGAAAAAGAACGGGGCATAAAATAGGATAGCTAACGTGTGTGTGTGTGTGTGTGTGTGTGTGTGTGTGTGTATTAAATTTATGCAGCCGCCCATCTCGCTACTGTGACTCTGGGAAACTTACAAAGTTAGAAATCCTCAAAAACAATACACTACCCACAAACAAAGTCATTCGAATCATTAAAAACAATAAAACAATAAAAAACATAATGCAGCAGAAGTACCATTCATTTTACTAAAAGCACAACCATTTAGCAGGGTTTACCAACAATACCAGATCCCCTGACCACATGGCAAAGCTACGTCTTCAGGCTCTTCTAGAAGGCCAACAAGGTCACTTTAACATTCTTAAAATGAATGTAATTCCCAATATACCTAATAGTTTGTGTGGAATCCCTATATGCAGTGTGTGTGTGTGTGTGTGTGTATGTGTGTGTGTGTGTCCATGCATATGTGTGTTGACTTGCAGGTCAAACCAGATAGGAAACACAGAATCAAAGGGCCAGAAGGCATTTTGGAGGTTTTCTAGTCCTATCCCTTGCCCAAAGCCAGATGAGCTAATTCTATTTTATTGTAAATTGACAAAATTTTGCAAGTCTGACCGAACATTTCTCCAACTGTCTCCTTTGCAGCCCAAGAAACTAGGGTGGATCTCTTCTGAGCCTCCTGTCCCACCCACCTATACAACTGTGGGTTGTGCTATCTCTTATTTGACTATTTCCTTGGTAGCATCTCTTATTCCAGTCTCCTAAGGTCCAAATATAATAGATGTGATGTGTTGTGAGAGAATAACTTTGGAAGACAAGATGAAGAGCCGCAGCCTAGACAATGGTCTGAAGAACAAAATCTGAGCCCAAACCAGAAAAATAAATTGAGAAAGTATCTCAGAACTGACCCTCCCTGGTTCTCCAGAACATAAAGGTAAGGGAGGGAAAAAGCTCTTTCAGATTTGAAAGATGCTGTCACTGAACCCTACAACACAAGTTGTATTAGTATAAGTTTCCCTATCTGGACTAACTCTAAAAGGTCTGGCAGTTGATGTTGTGGGATGATTCAGGACTCAAAATTTAGTTTAAAAAAAACTTTTGTAGAAGATCTGGATGGAGGTTAAGATATTTGCATTAGATCAACTAGTGGATAAAAATTATGAATTTTTATCATTTTCTGTGTTTAAAGACAAATGTTCTTTGTCATCTGCCACCCACTGGCAATATTTATAATTGCAACATTTATTGACATCTCAATTTGGACTTTAATGCTTTCGGCTTCAGAGACATCTAATTTATTAGAAGGGATCATTACCTCCTTTCAGACCAAAAGATCACAGTTGGTCTTTATAAAGATCTGATGTCAATAAATCATTAAAGCCGACCTGCAACTTTAGATAAAGATTGAATCAAATAAAGAACTAGAAACCCCCATGATAGATTATGTCTTATAATGAAACAAAACAAAACAACCCAAATTTATTGGTCTCCACTGAGTTTGTACAGGAAAAAAAGTAATTTATTGTTGGAGATGTAACCTGCTAAATTCTTCATTAAAATATGTGTTTTTGCAATGTCCTAAAGTTGTTACATTTTGGGAAGAAGTAAGTTACAAAGTTTAATATTTAATATTTTCTAGTGCAACACATTCTTTTGAACCACTTGTATATTATGCGGAAATTGACAGCTGGATCATGGAAACTGATTCTTCAGCATTACAAGAGAATTTATGGTCCAACTAACCAGAAGATTGAAGAGCTGATATTTTCTGTATCTTATAAATGAATTGAATAAAGTTCTAAATTTGGTATGGATAATAAAAAGGGTTATTTTTTTATTGAAACTGTCATTTAAAAATTTCAAATTACATACACCTATATTTGTATGAGATGTAAATAATTATGTAAATTATTTATCTTGCATTTCTCCCCCTTTTCTCTTTCAAAATATTTTTGAACACCCAATACACATTATGCTAGAATCTGGAATCTATTAAAGCTAATGGGTCTGCCACAACATCAGAATATTCTTTGGAAGAATCTATAATAAGGGAAAGCTAATGTTACAACTGAGTGTCAGCCCTGGAGGCCATCTTTTTCTTTGGATCTTCAGAGCTGCCACACTTAGTGCTGTGGGAAACTGGGAGGGGGGATTGCATGGAGTTGTAGAGATATCTAGTCATAATAAGATTCTTTTCTCTGGGAGTCAAGGACATTCAGCCTGCACCTGGAGCGGCGTGGCTGGGAGGCATCTCCCATTGGGAGGGTGTATTGATTGGACCATTTGATGGACATGTAGGTGCAGGGGATGGGGTTTGCTCTTTCTTTTGGGTGGGGAAAACCTGGGAGCTTTCAGATTTGGGTTTTCCCAGATGTGCCAATATGACATCTCTAATAAAATGGAACTTTGAGGAACTTCTAGCCTCAGAGCCTTCTTTCATTGGGGGTGTTACTTGGAACCCTGACATTGAGGTTGGAGAAGCAAATCGGTTTTACATGGGAAGGAGACTGAAGCTAGGATGAATATTTCCCCTATAATTTTTTTTTACCTTATGTACATTTTAAGAATGGCAGGTTTGGAAGATATAATAATTGAAATCAAAACAGGAAGTGACAAGATTAATAATAGGCAATGTTTAGATAGCATCAGTTTATTGGAAGTAAATATTGGGTGTGTTACTTGGAACCCTGACATTAACCCGAATCTCCTTTTAAAACCTCAAACAGCTCCCCGACCTCCATGGCACTGTCCGGGGTCCTGAGCCCCAAACGCTGACCCGATACTGGGCGGCGTGAAGACTCAGGGAGGATGGAGGAGAGAATGGTGACTACAGAGGGAACTACGAAGACTGGTTCGATAGTCCACGTTGAAACCATCTACTCCCCTTCCGAATCTGTGGTGAAGGCAGTAGAGGCTACCGAAGTGGAATGCTGACAAGGTGCCTGGCCCAAAGAGCCAGCCCCTTGGCAACCCGCTCAACTGTATCACTCTCTATGGAGCGAGGCTGCGGGAGCCGCACCATTCCAGGAGTTACTGACTTGAGGTGACGCTGCGGGAACCGCAGATGGGGCCGAGCAGAATGGAGCAGACCCAAGCTCTCGAATAGAGAGCACCGAGACCGGCAGATCTCAGCAAATCCCAGGAGTGGGGCTTTCCATTGCTGATGTAAATCCAGTTGCTGGCAGGTCTACCAGAGTGGTTCGACCAGCTCAGCATGGGCAGCATCGCACAACCTCCTATTATTGGCCCACCCGGATGGGTTCTGGCTCAGCCCACGTTCACCTTCCAGGGCCAGGGGACTGCAGCAGCACCAAGTGGAGCATTGGCCTCATTTCACTTGGTGTGAAGCAGATTGCACCTTAGCCTTCCCCGTTGGGCCCAGTGTACCAGGATGACAGCTCCTGCTGGAGTTGGAACAGTGCTGCAGCAAGGCCTGACTTGGGCCAGTCCAGCCAAGCGCTACGAGGACAACCATTGAGACCACCGAGACCCAACATTTTATTGGAAGTCAATAAGATGTCCTCAATGTAAAAAGTACTAAATATTAAACAGGATAAAGATAATATCAATTAACTAATATGCATGTTCAAGAACTAATGGTGGAAGACAGTTTTTTTTTTCTCTTGAGCTCAAGAATAAAAAGAGTTGAGCAATTTGTTGAACGAGTAAAGAAGAAATTATTTTTGAGGAAAAGCAATAAAATCATGAAAAATAAAAGTACTTCAATAACAAAGAGCTAAATAATTAAAGCAATGGTTTCCCCTGTGGTGATGTGTGTGCCTATGAAAGCTGAACACCAAAAATGAAAGAAATAAAATATTTTTGTAGTATACATCTGAGGTGTTACTAAAAGTACCACAAACTGCAAGAGCTAATCATTAAGCTCCGGATAAAATAAAGAATACTGTATTTCATAACGTAAGGATTAGCAAACACAAACACACATAGTTTGACATATCATGTGAGCAGATAATGAATCAGGAAGAAGCATTATGCTGGCAACTTTGGGAGAGGTAGAAAAATTGAGAAACAAAAAATATGGTAGATAAAAACATCAATAAAAATAATGGACTATCCTTACTAGATGGAGCTCAGGATGGGAGGTATCTGTCCATATAGTCAGTAATTGTTCAGACCAACCTGATGGCATCTAACTCATTACATAAGTAGTGATCATATCTATGAAGCTGCAGAATGCAAAGAATCACAATAGATTTGTTACTACAAGGTTTCGAATTAACAGATTGTGTGTCTACCTTCAAGACACACACTTAAAACCTTGAAAGGTTATGAATTATACCTTCCAAAAAGTCCATCAACGTACACTTTATACATAAATCTGTATGTTCCTCAGAGGCACCACTTTAGATTCATAGATTCATCTCCGCGCTTTCCGCCGTGCCCTCAAGACGTTTCTATTCCAGCAGGCTGGCCTGGACTAACCTCTTCTAAAATTGCTCTTATATTCTTAAATCTTAATCTCATAAATTTAGAGTTTTAATTTTAGGTTTAAGATCAAATTATTTAATTGTATTTTAATCAATTCTTTAAAATATTTGTATTATATGTATTTTATCATTTGTCTGTACACCGCCCTGAGTCCCCCGGGAGTAGAGCGGTATATAAATATAATATAATAATAATAATAATAGGTCTCTTCCAGAATATAGTCAAGGTTAAATTGCAAGGAAGAGATATGTTTTAATAGAATTTATTTTTAATACCGTGTTTCGCCAAAAATAAGACCCTGTCTTATATTTTTTTGAACCCTGAAATAAGTGCTTGGCCTTATTGCCATGCGCTTAAAAGCCTGATTGGGCTTATTATCGGAGGATGTCTTATTTTTAGTAAAACGGGGTAGTGTTTAGAAAATTGTGAAATCTCAGAAATACTTACACACTTTCTTGATATGGTATCTCTAACTGATTACCAATAACCCTCATTATCATTATTAGTGACAAAACTGATTTAACCATTATTGACAACATATTCTTAAAGTTGTATCAACTTCTAAATGGGACTTTGCAACACCATTGACTGAAATAAGTTTATTTTAGTTGACAGTATTTAATAGTTCAGTGATGAGTATGAATTTTAACCACTAGGTTTTTATCTCATTAGAAGACAGTAGAGTTAGAATATCATTAATTTTTGGGAAGGCACTGATGGTCTCAGTAGAAGTGAGAAAGGTGAGAGCTGCTTGCAAAATGAAGACAAATGCCTAGAAGGAAGAGTCCTAGTCTTGAGAATGTTCATTATTGTAAGTATCCCTGCTTGAATGCTCAACAATGTCCTAGTTGGGTTGCCTTGACAGACATACCACAACATTTGCAAATAGTCTATAAAAGCAGTCTGTAGGAGCACATAAGGAATAGCCTGCATTATTCATAAAATTCTGAAGGTAAACAGGAAAAGACTTTAGATATGCTACTGACATTGAGTCACAAATTACAGGCCACTATCATTGTAAAATGACAACTGAAGCAAAATGGTCTATTTGCTTGCAAAAGGTAAGGGAAATTCCAATTACTAAAATTAAGTAATTTTATTGTAAATATATAAATTAAATATATGTATCAACAGAAAACAGTATGTGCAATGCATGCAATTGAATATTCATAGTCCAGGACCGAGACATGGGTAATTTTTCACAAACCAAAAACAGAAATAGACTGGCGGCAATTATCAAAAACAGAATAATTTATGGAAACAAAAAACAACAGCAATTTGTGATTCAGAGGGATTGTTACTTTCTTTGTTTTTTGAGGAACAGTCTAAAATTCACAGCACCATTAAACAAAACAACGACTTTGCTAGAATTGTAATGGTAAGTAGAAATTGTACTTTCGCTACAATTTCACTAAAGCTACATTCTATTAATGTAGCTTTAAAATAAAGTGGAATTAGCTTCTCTGGCCATGTATCCTGTATCTGGTAAGGTAAGGCTGACATCAATCTTGCAAGACTCAAAGTACAGTTCTCCCACCATCTCCTTTACAGCCGGATAATTTAGGGAGGGTCCCTCCCCTTCCCCCTCCCCTTCCCCCTCCCCTTCCCCCTCCCCTTCCCCCTCCCCCTCCCTCTCCCCCTCCCAAGCCTCTAGATCTGACCATTAGGGAGCTGTGGGCTATGCTGTCCCTGATCTGATTGTTCCCTAGGCAGCATCTCTTTGTTCAGTCTGCCAAGGTCATTCCCAAATACCATTACAGGAATTAAGCATTTTTGCTGATGGGCAATTCATCTGACGTAATGTATTGTTTCCAGGTAACAGTAAATGAAACATGACCTTGTCTCCCAAGGAGGATTCAGAATTTCAAAATCCAAAGAAATGCAAATGAAGAAAATGTTGGAAGTATGATAGTAATTTCCTATCAAATTACAAGCTTCTGCCCTGTTTGGCGTTTCCTACATATTCCCCCAAGGTTTTCTTTAGCATTTTCCCTCCATTTTACATTTTTTCTAAACCCTTGACTTTTGCTGACTCTCTCAATGGCTTTTATTTAATAATACTTTTTTTTTAAAAAAAACTCTTTTCAGAAACTAAAGAACAAGAAATAATCTCTTCCATTTAATGTAGCAAAAGTCATTCATTCAATAATTGCAATTTGTTGTACTTAGCTCTTAATCTTTAAATGAGTATTCTTTATTCTCTGTATTAATAATCAGTAGCAGGTATAATGTAATCTAAGGTCCTAACACAAAAGCATATGATTGAAAGAAGCAACTAGTCTTGCAAACTAATACTTTTCTTCATAAACTGTATTAGATATATTTTATTATGAAGTAGAAATATTCTCTATTATCTGTGCATACTTCTATGCCTCATTTTTTTCCTCTTAAACGGTTACATAATAATATGAAACAATCCAAGATCATTTTCTGCCAACCTCAAAATGTGTAACAGCAGCAAAAATGATGAGCCCATCAGTGCTCACCCTCTAGTTGTTTAATACAAGAATACAAAAATGTTATTCAATTAGTGTCCTGTTCCTTGAACCGTGTGTAGTAAAGACACTGAAGGATGACATGTTTTGGTATTCTCATGTTAATCAATTGGAGGATGAGCAATGACTGTCTCATAGTTGCATGTATTTGATCATTGGCAAAAAAAGAAAAAGCTAAGCAGTTGTTATGAAGGAAACATGCCTATCTGCCGAAATGCTATTTTTCTGTGTTGCATCTAAAAGCCCCCAGTGTGATATAGCCTGCCAGCAAGTTTATAATCTAGTACTTTCCCCAGTATTTCTATCCATGGTTTCATGCCGCTATGATGGTTGGAGGAGAAAAGAGGGATACCTAAGTTCAAAACCCACCCACCCCTAAAAACCCTATATAGGCAGACTGTAAAAGCAAGAGGCTAAATCTCTATGGGAGAAAAGGGGAAATAACCACAGATACTGGGAAAGGAGAGGAGGCAAGTGTTCCCACTATTAAAAAACTAAGCTTCCCACAAAGTTTGTAGAGCGACAGCAATTCAAAAGAAAAGATCACCTTTACTACAGTGTCAGATACAGCAGAGCTGTCAAAAATAAATTGACCCGGAGCTCCAAAACAACTGACATTGTGACATCAGACAGCTCCTGAGCTCATCCAAAGTGACATTGAACAGATGTGGCCTGAGGTATTTAAATGTCCCTGTAGAAGCAAGAGCTTGATACTGAAATGCAGATGTTCAATGTGTGCTATAGAGCACAACATGAAGAGGGCAGTCATCACTGTGTTCTTAAAGTGTATCGTCTCTAATGATTTAGACCAATTAGGACTGAATGTAATATCTACCTCTGAAACAGAAGTGGACAGCTCTCCCAAAGTTTGGGATGGGGTGAGGGTCACAATTCACACCCCCCCCAATCAACTGAATTGAATAAAAAGCATTCTGTCATCAAAAGGATTGATGTCATAGGAAGGGTGGGGTTGTGTTTCAAAGCCTTTTTCTCAGAGATTTGGAGAAGGGTCAGGAATATGAACTGAAGGCAAACTACTTTCTTTTCAATCCTTAAAAAGCCTCCTCCCATGGCCTTAGATTACATTAATTTAAATCCATCAAATTTAATTGTCAATAAAATAATCTGATTTTACTGGTGTAATTTCAGAGGTGAGATAGATCCCACCTCATTCTATTTTCATCTTTTAAGGGGGGGGGGGATAAAAAATTGTGCCACTAAAACCAAGTCATTTTGCCAGCAAACTTCACTGGCATATTCTGGCAGCATTGGGAACTGTTAATTGGGTGCTTGGACACAGGGGTGGGCTTCAAAAAATTTAGCAAGGGGTTCTCTGCCCGGTTGCTGGCTGGGCATGGCCATGGTGGGTGTAGCCTAGTCAGCCTCCTGCACCATGGCAGGGGGGCATTTTTGGCCTCCCTGAGCTCCAGAGGCTTTCCTCAAGCCACTGGGAGGGTGAAAACGGCTTCCCCGGGATCCAGAGGCCCTCTGGAGGCCAGAAACGAGCCCATTTCCAGTCTTTCTGAACTTCCAGTAGGCCCGTTTTTCGCCCTCCCCAAGCCTCTGTGCACATCCTGCATCCAAAACGGGCCACTTGGGGACTCCTGGGAGGTGCAGGGCAGGGTGGGTGGGGCCAGCCAAGAGTGGGATTTGGGGGTTCTCCGAACTGCACAGAATCTTAGCTAGAGGTTCTCCCGAAACCCCTGCGAACTCCCAGCAGCCCTCCCCTGCTTGGACAACTGCTGTGGCCCACAGATCGGTGAATTACCCAATAAAGATAGGGCGGGGGAGAATAATAATCCTATGTTAAGAGCTAAAGCTACATTTTTTGCCCAACATCAAATATCAAATTTATGTGAAAGCAATGATAGATATATGGTGGCAAAACTTCACCTATATTTTGATTTGTGCATCTTCTGTTTTCTGGTATATAACCAAAATATATACAGTGTATTGAGAAAGTATTCAGGCCCACTTCACTTTTGTGAATTTTGTTATGCTGCAGCCTGATTCTACAGCTGTTGAAATTCATTTTTTTCTCATTAATCTACACTCAATACCCGATAATGACAAAGTTAAAACAGAAGTTTAGAAATGTCTGTAAATTTATTAAAAAGAAAAAACTGAAACATATTGGCATAAGTATTCAGACCCTTTGCAACAACATTTGAAATTTAGCTCAGGTGTTGTGGTCCACCAGCAGCCTGCGGAGGATGTGTGGATTTTGGAGCCTCCAGAAGCTGACAGTAGAGAGGCAGAGGAACAGGAGGAGCCTGTTCCTAGTGCACATATGAGAAGAGCTGCCAGAAGGCAGGAGCAGCTAAAGCAGAGAGGATGACTCGGGAGTAGGACCAAGAAATGATTGGTCCCTCCCATAAGGCTTAAAAGGACAGCAACAGCTCTTGGCTTCTTTGCCGGAAAACAACCGTTGAGAGAATTGCTTCTTGTTTGGCTGTAGTTATTTCTTCTGTTCCTGAAGTGTTGCCAAGAAAAGCCTTTGGCAGTTTGCCTAATTATCCCAAGGTCAGAGATAAACTAAAGACTGGTGTTTTAAGGACTTTGCTTTCATTTCATTTAGAATACGCTGAGAATGAGTTAATTCTCAGCTGTTTTAATAAAATCTGTTTGTTTTTTGGAACTGTTTTGCATTTAATATCAACTACGTGGGCCTGGGTCACAACATCAGGTACCTCCCATTTCTCTTGACGGTTGCTGACGTATTTCTATACCTTGACTGTTGTAAATTAAATTGATTGGACATGATTTGGAAAGGCACACACCTCTCTATAGAAGGCCTCACAGCTGACAATTCATACTGTAGGCAGAGCAAAAGCCAAAGGAATTGCATGCAGAGTTCAGAGACAGGATTATTGCAAGATACAGATTGGGGGAAGGTTACAATAAAATTTCTGCTGAACTCCTAAGAGCCCAGTGGACTCCATAATTCTCAAATGGAAGAAGTCTGGCACAGCCAAGACTCTTCCAAGAGCTGGTCACCGGTCAAACTGAACAATTGGGGGAGAAATGCCTTAGTGTGAGAGGTGACCAAGAATCCAATGGTCACTCCAATTAAACTCCAGAGATCCTCTGTGGAGATGGGACAGAGTTCCAGAAGAACCACCATCACTGTAGCCTTCCACTGATCTGGGCTTTATGGCAGAGTGGTTAAACAGAAGCCTTTCTTCAGTGCAAAACACATGAAAGCCTGCTTGGAGTTTGCAAAAAAGCACCTGAAGGACTCTCAAGAGTGAGGAATAGGATTATTTGGTCTGATGATGCCAAGATTGAACTGTTTGGCCTCAATTCTAAATGTTATATCTGGAAGAACCGCTCATCACCTGCTAAATATGATCCCAACAGTGAAGCATGGTGGTGGCAGCATCATGCTGTGGGGGTGTTTTTCGGCAGCAGGGACTGGGAGACTGGTCAAGGTTGAGAGAAAGATGAATGGAGCAAAGTACTGGGATATCCTCAATAAAAACCTGTTCTACAGTGCTCAGGACCTCAGACAGGGCTGAAGTGTCACTTTTCAACATGACAAAGATCCTAAGCACATAGCCAAAACAATACAGGAGTGGCTTAGGGACAACTCTGTGAATGTCTTTAGAGCAGGGGTCACCAACCTTTCGGACCTCAGTGTTCTGCCCCAGCTACGGACTCCAAAGAACACAGCACACACAAAGTCCGTACAAACCTTAGTTTACTAATTTAAATCAATCTTTTCTGAACAAAGGCTGTTAATTTAACTTCATCAACAGCCGACAAGAATCCAAAGAATAATAACTCAATTCTGAGGCACAATATTTCAGATAACTGTAATCTTACTGTGGTTGGCAGAATGCCCAGAAGCAATTTGCAGAAAAACTGATAAGAGAGAAACAAGAGCCGAATCAAACGTTTTCTGGAATCAAGTCGCGAAGGAATGTGAACGAAGTTGTTTCCTGCAAATTGCACCAGTCGTCATCCTTCTTAAATAGGCTAGGGGAGTGGCCAATTAGCCCCAAGCCTTACTCTCGAGGAGACCTCTTCCTGAGGAGCCACTCCTGCCTTTTTGCAGCTCTGCGCGCTCGAGCATCGAGAAGAGGCTCCTCCTCTTCTTCCTCTTCACTTATGGGAGCTTCTGGAAGTTCTGAAGGCCCTGGCTGAATCCCTGCCTCTGGCACCACATCTTCTCCAGCCTCCTCATTGTCTGACTCGAGTGCCAACTGCACAGGCTGCTGGCGCAACACCACATCAGCCTCCTCGCTGTTGGAATCACTACTAACTGCACAGGCCGCTGATGGGCCATAACACTCAGGGACCACTAAATTCATAATTTTAAATCCCGCAGACCACTAATATGATCTGCCTAATGACCGGCTGGGTTGGCGTGGCTAGGTGGCCAACTCAATGTCACTTACGTCAAGGGGCACCCCTCTACTTGCCCCTCCCCTCCCAGCCACTCCTCGCCTCTCCGCCTGGACTCCTAAGGGCCCCAACAGGAAGCAGTTGCTGGAGTTAAGCAGCTACCACAAGAAAGAGTTGGCAAAACAGCTGGCTCAGTTCAAATTGGATCTGACTGAGAAGGAGGCTCAGCAGAAGCATCTCACTGAGGACTGCAAGCATAGTCTTTCAAGCAAAGGGCAGACCTGCAGGAGTGCAAGGCCAGGTACCGGCACCTGGAGGCTCAACGAGCTGAGATGGTCAGCCAGTTCCAGGCCATGATGCAGTCCCACTGGAACAAGGCCCTCCAGCTCTTTGCCACCAGTGGTGCTTCCCTTCAGCCTTCAGCCTTCAGCCTTCGCCCAAAGCCCTGTACCAGACTGAAGAAGACCCCAAATTGGAATTTCTTCCCCCACTCCAACCCGCACAAAAAGACCCCAAAGGGGGAGACTCTCTGCAGCAATCCCGGCATGGGCAACTGCAAGGAACTGGCATGGGCCAGGGTGGGGTTGCTGCTTCTTCCCCATCTTCCCAGGAGCATGGGACTTCTTATGACTGGGCCCTGAGCTCCCTTGCAGTTTGTTCTGCTGCTGGAGGATGGGCTGACTCAGGGAAATTTTGATAAGATTTTATTACCTATTTATTAATTAGGCTTGATGAACTGCTGATCCATTAAACAGATATCTGAGTCATATTTTAACAGTTAACAAGAAAAAAATAGTTGCCTTTATTGAAAATCATAATGAAATTACTGTATACTGTACTATATCCTCTTCATTCCCTTGATGCATTTCTTGTCAAGGATGACATGCTTCCACATTGCTTTTAAAAGCCAAAGCATCCCTCCCAAAATGGATGCATTTTCAGTGCTTAATGATTAATTAATACCTTTCCAGATACCAGCAGCAGTGTGTAAACCTACTAAACAAAAACAAAACAAAAAAGCTCAGTCATTTGTGAGAAAGAAGCCTGCTATTATTTTTCAATGTGTTTAGCCAAAATGTCATTGCAATAACTGACAACTTGTGCTATCTATAAAAAAAAATGAGGGGTCCTTGGTTCTCTCTGAGCTTGCGTGTTTTCTTGACTACTCATCAGTCCTGACTAGCACTGATGATGTTACCTAGTCTGAGTAATGAAACATCTGCAAAAAGAAGAAAAAAAGCTCAGAGAGCACCAAGGACCCCTCAAATCAACCCTGAGCTACAAATATTCTCCTTTATTATAAAGTATAAAAAAGAATCAATGGAGATGGTTATTTGTTGGTGGAAGAGACTTCCTGGTTCATTTTGAACCCAAGGTTTGATCTAGGACCATGAAACAGTGGCCTTCAACACAGTGGTCTTCTCACCCTTCAACACAGAGAAATCCAGAAGTTTAGCTGTGAAGAACTGCCCCTAACACTAGGTAGCAGCAACACCAGGACTACAGGTAGTCTTCAATTTACGACCACAATTGAGTTCAAAATTTCTGTTGCTAAGTGAGACAGTTGTTAAGTGAATCATTGCAGTTGTTTAGTTAGTAACATGGTTGTTAAGTGAATCTGGCTTCCCATTGACTTTGTTTGTCAGACGCTTGATTTATTGATTGATTGGTTGGTTGGATTTATATGCTGCCCTTCTCCGGAGACTCAGGGCGGCTTACAATGCGTTAAGCAATAGTCTTCATACTTTTGTATATACCTGCTTAGTAGGGCTTTTGGCCCCCCCTAAGCGGTGTTCTTTTTTATACAAAGTCAACTTATTGCCCCCACAATCCGGGTCCTCATTTTACCTACTTCAGAAGGATGGAAGCCTGAGTCAACCTTGAGCTGGGTGAGATTCGAACTTGCAGTAATTGCAGGCAGCTGGTGTTACTTAACAGCACTTTAATCTGCTGCGCCACCAAGGCTCTTAGGATCACTTGCAAAAAGTGATCACATGACCCCAGGACACTGCAACCGTTATAAATATGAACCAGTTGCCAAGCATTCAAATTTGATCACGTGACCATAGGAATGCTGTAATGGTCGTAAGGGTGAAAACAGTCATACGTCACTTTTTCTCAGTGATGTTGTAACTTTAAACAGTCACTAAACAAATTTTGTAAAGCATTTTAATGGTTGTATAGCATTTTAAAAAGCAAAATAAAAATATTTTGTTTACTGATTTGATAAGCATTTAAAATTAACCTGCCAACTGAAGTAAAGTCATGTCCACCATTACACCCTCATTAGGCAAAGAGATTGCATGCTGTTCTGTGCTGTTGCCTATAGAGATTCTCAGTCACCCAGGTCATGGTTGTCCCAAAAGTGGTTTTTTTCCCCCCCCAAAAGGCAACTGGACATTGTTTTTTCCTTGAAGGTGTTTCGCTTTTCATCCAAGAAGCTTCTTGGGAGTGAAACATCTTCAAGGAAAAAAAGAAAGTCCAGTTGCATTTGGGGGGGGAGGGTTAGAGAGTTCTGTGCTGTTATACAGACTAAATAATATTAGTTATTGGGAATGCACTTGGGAGGGTGGGAGGAAATGTAGCACTCAGATTAGTATATGAAGATATGCAGCAAGTTCATTGTTTTGAGATACAAGGAAATAGATGCAAAATTCAGGGGCCCAAAGCACTTGCCTGCCTTTCCTACAGAACATCTTTTCTCCAGAAGCGATCAACTAGACTGCAGATCCCAGCATCTCTTCTGGAGCATGAAGCTATTGCTATTCTTTTTTCCGTCAGACAGACTTGTTTGGACTAAGGATCCTATTAAGCTCAGTGGAAATTAATGCTCTGCTGAGGAGCTGAAAATACTTCTGCATGTTCTCCTACTCTCCTAAGTTGCATAATTTAGCAACTAGCATAAAAGAGAGAGAAGGAGGAAGAGATGAAAGAGGTTTTTATAAGCCTTAATTATTCAGGGCATTCTTGTTCTAGATCTGCTGTGGCTCATGCATAACCTCAGTTTAGACATGCACAAGTTGATTGTTTTGTGCACTAACCTAAAAGCGAGGTAAGTAACATTTTGGCTGGTCTGGAAAAAATAAAAATAAAAAAGACAGCATTTTTTTAATGCTATAGATAATTACATCATCACTATGAATGATATTACCTAGCACAGTGATGGCTAACCTTTTTGCCATCATGTGCCAAAAGCATGGGGAGCATGGGGAGGTTGTGCCCGCATGTGCCCACACCCATAATTCAATGACCCCCCCACATCCCACATCTCCATGCATGCGCACTTGACACACACACACACACATGCGCGCGCTACCCCTACTTTTGGCACATGACAGCAAAAAGGTTAATGGTGGGCCCGGTAGGCCCATTTTTCGCCCTCCTCAGACTCCAGAGGCTTCCTTGGAGTCTGGGGAGGGTGAAAACAGCCTTCCCCACCCCCCCAGAGGCCCTCTGGAGGCTGGAAATGGCCCGTTTCCCAACTTCCAGTGGGCCCGGAAGGCCCAAAAATCAGCTGGCCGGTGCGCACATGTGAGCTGGAGCTGAGCTAGGGCAACACTCACGTGCCCATAGATATGGCTCCGCGTGCCACCTGTGGCACCCGTGGCATAGGTTCGCCATCACAGACCTAGCATCATGTTTCATGGGGGATATTTTTTAATTTCATTAACAGAAGAACAGAAATATAAAATTCTTCACTTTTGCTGCCACTTCTATATGAAAACAGGCTAAATTCCAAGGCATGAAATGTCAGTTTTAGAAAGACGTCCTCCCTACATAGTAAGGATCAGGGATGAAAAATGAAGGTATCACACAGAAAGCTCCTTAATGTCATTTCAATCGTATTACTGATTTACAGGTAGAAAGTAGTCCAACTATTTCAAAAGAGACTTTTTTCAGATGCCCCTAGGTCTCAAATGAAACTACTTCTCTCTTTCCTAGCCTACAGAATCACATGGGTGTTATCTACTTTCTTCTATGTGATTCTTATCATTTCACTGATCTAGAAACAATCAGACTCTTCAAATATCACTGCATGCTGTGGGTACATGGGGAGTAGCCACATCAGAAGCTCACCTTTTATATCCTTTCTTGAAAGTTTATCTCCAAGTAGCACAAGATATCATGTGGACCTCTGGCTAAAATAGCTTTGTACAAGGGGAGCATTTTCTTCTGACATGTTCAGAACTGCATATCTATAATTCACTAGATGTTCTTTTAAAATATGATAGAATCTTTAGGGCAAGAGCCAAAATAAAGCAGCAGGGTTTGTGTGAAACAGGGAAAAAGAGAGAGATCTCCCACCCATCCTAGCAATTTTGCTGGGACACCCAGTTGATTAAAGCAGCGGTAAATTCACTTACCTTCGCTACCGGTTCGGGAACGGGAGTGCGTGGGAGCACATGCACGCTTGGTAACACACGCTGTGTGTTTTTACCACACAGATGGTAAAAAAATGGGACCTAATGACGTCCTGGTGGGTAGCTGGAGCCTCTCGCTGCCAGCGCTATCAGTTCAGCGAGCTGGCTAGAACTGGGGGGAGGGGGATTTCACCACTGGATTAAAGGTAGGATTTAATCTCTCCCTCTCTCTCAATCTCTCTCTGTCTCTCTCTCTTTCCCTCCCTCTCTTTCCCTCCCTCCTTCTCTGTTTCTCTCTTTTTGTTTCGCTATTTCCCTCCCTCCCTCTCTTTTGCTTCCCCTCTCTGTTTCCCTCTCTCTCTCTTTCTCTCTGTTTCCCTCTCTCTCTCTCTCTCTCTCTCTCTGTTTCCCTCCCTCTCTTTCTCTCTCTCTTTCCCTCCCTCTTTCTCTCTCTCTCTCTCTCCCTTTCCCTCTCTCTTTCTCTCTCTTTCCCTCCATCCCCCTCTCTCTTTCCCTCCATCCCTCTCTCTGTTTATCTCTCTCTTTGTTTCTCTCTCTATCTTTCCCTCCCTCTTTTTCTTTCCTTCTCTCCACACCTCTTCCCCGATCTCTTTCCCTCCCTCTCTCTTTCTCTCTCTCTCTTTCCCTCCCTGGTGGGGGGAAGGAACCCCTGAACTGGTGCTGGGTAGTGGGAATCTGATGTCCATAGGCCGATGAGCCCAGGAGCAGTGTGCTGAAGCTCAGCTAGCCAGCGGGGAGGCAGGGCATCCCAACACAGGGAGCTGTGCAGGAAAAGCAACTGACATCTGGTTGGCCAGAATGAGCCGAGATGACGCATGGGCACATTGTGGCTCCATGTCGTAATGGGCTTCAGGAGGAAGGGACCCAATCTCCCCCATTGTGAAGTGTGCGAGTGAAAAAGTTCGCGCAATCAATTCCAACTTCATGAGATTTTTTTCTTTTGTGAGAAGTTGGAATTGATTGAGTGAGGTTTTTTTTAGTCCCACAAACTTTTTTTCCCCTGCAAACGATGACGAGAAACAGAGAAACGCAATGGAGCTGGCTTGGGCGATGGCACGTGTGCCCACAGAAAGGGCGCTGTGTGCCACCTCTGGCACGTGTGCCATGGGTTTGCCACCATGGACCTCTTGGTTTAAGACAACACTAATTAGCAATTAAGATTTGACAGAGAGCTTGAGCGATTGTTTTAGATGCTTGGGTTTTTTATTTTAATTATGCATCACTGTTTTGTAAATTGCCAAACAAAATACAGCCTTAAAAAACAAATGTTTAAAAGGAGTAAACAATTAAATTAATATACTTTGTTTTTCTGGAATGGGAGCCATTATTCCCATGATGAAAGAACTGATCACAATTCACCTAGTATTACTAGCATTTGAAAGTATTCAGAATTCAGTTTGGCACTGTCCTATTAAGGATGATATATAGATCACACCAGCTCATCTCTGCCATGAAGCATGGTCCTTTCAACCTTAATGAGCTGATGCTTGATGTGGTATGCATTGCTATATTTCAGATACAAGGAGTGACGGTTTTCTTAAATTAAACTATCTTACAGTTCCTTAAATATAGAAAGCTGGGTGTATTCATATCTCTGAATATCCTAAATAATGAAAAAGTTTATATATGCACAGCAAAGAGCTTTTAACTACTGTAGCAAGAATATAGCAAATTTGACTGCTGTGCAAATTTATCTTACAATAATTCAGAAATATTTGCCCTGTAGTTTTATTTCATTTGTTTGTTTGTGTGTATGTCAGTGCTGAATTGTGACAATTGACTAGTTCTGCAATTTTCTTAGCAAGATTTTTGGAGGTCTTTGCCCTTGCCTAATTTCTCGGGGAAAGAGAAAGTGACAGGCTGGAGGTCACCCAGCTGGCTTTCATGCCTAAGGCAGAATTAATTAATATGCCGCCCTTCTCCTGAAGGACTCAGGGTGGCTTACAAGGAATGGAACAAAAATTACATAAACATTTAAAATCAATTAAAATTAAATTTAAAATTAATTAAAATTATTTAAAATCACCCCTGCGGATTCAGCCCATTTGGTAAAAGAGTTACGTCTTCAATTCACGGCGGAAGGAGAGGAGGTCAGGGGCTGTCCTAAGGCCGGTGGGCAGCCCATTCCAGAGGGTCGGCACTCCCACACAGAACGCTCTCCCCCTGGGGGCTGCCAGCCGACATTGTCTGGCTGATGGCACCCTGAGGAGGCCTGCTCTGTTGGAGCGCACCGGACGATGGGAGGATGGCAGGAGATGATCTTGCAAGTACCCCGGGCCTAAGCCATGTAGGGCTTTATAGGTGAGCACCAGCACCTTGAAAATTAGAACTCATAGTCTCCTGGTCTCTAAGCCAGCACCTTCACCAGTTTACCAAACTGGCTCTCTTTCTTTCTCTAGCTACATGGAAATTCTGTTAACAATTTTGAAGAGAAAGATACCTGTCTCAAAATTAAAATAAGAGTATTTGGATTTTGATCCCCATTGGCAATAGATTCCACCACATTTCTAAAAAAGGGAAATAGTCTTCTTTGCTCACGGTGATCTATAAAGGTGCCATGTATAATTAAATGAGAAGGACCTGAAAATCAAATGGAAAGTGTATTCCTATTGAAAATAGAATAGAATACTTAAAGGCCAAATACATTCCATCTCTACAGAATAAGATCAGTTATTTCAATCTAAAGGCAGACTGACAGAAATCTAATCCTTTGGCTATAGCTACAGTTTTGATCTGCTGATCATGTCAGCCCATTCATTTAAACTTACCCAAATACATGTTATTTGCTTCAAATGTAGGATGGTTTCATGATATTTGTTATTTAACTGAAATAAATGGCATCATAATAACTTATTGGAAACATCTTGGCAATTAACTCAACTTCAGAAAGCTAGAGATTATGGAAAATGTATCATGTCACAGTTGAAAAAAAATCCTGGAAAATATCTGACGTTTAATTATGTTGAGAATATTTAATAAAAGCAAAATCTCATTATGGCCAAAGGATCAGCTTCCGTGTGTGTTTGTGTGTGTGTGTGTGTGAGAGAGAGAGAGAGAGACAGACAGAGAGAGACAGAGAGAGAGACAGAGAGAGAGACAGAGAGAAGGAGGGAGGGGGAGGGGGGAGACAGAGAGAACAGTTCCACAGTTGTACAGTAGTCCTAAATGTAATTTATTTGGAGTGCTTTGTATAGGTAGCCTTCAATTTATGACCACAATTGAGCCCCAAATTTCTGTTGCTAAGTGAGACAGTTCTCCAATGAGTTTTGCTCTATTTTACAACCTTTCTTGCCACAGTTGTTGAAGGAATCACTGCAGTTGTTAAATTAGTAACACAGCTGTTAAGTCAATAGCTCCCCCATTGACTTGGCTTGTCAGAAGGTTGCAAAAGGTGATCACATTACCCCGGAGCATTGCGACTGTCATAAATAGGAGTCAATTGCCAAGGGTCTCAATTTTGATCATGTGACTATGGGAATGCTGCAATAGTGTGAAAAATGGTCATAAATCACTTCTTTCAGTGCTGTTGTAACTTTGAATGGTCACTAAACGACCATTCAACAACCATTCATGTTGTTAAGTCAAAGACTACCTGTACTTTATTTATGAGTAAACACACATATGATCACATTGCAAAAGCTTAAATCACACTTCATACAAGGAGATTTTATATCGATAAACATGCATGTGGTCAGAATTTTAAATTATACTTTTTTTGTCCCAATTTTGGACACTTTACCTTCTAGAATTGTTTTAATCTTCTCCCTGCCCTCTTCCTTGATGTTCTGATTGAACTTTTTTCAAAACCAGTTCAGCAACGCTCCAATTTTTTAAAAAAAACATTTTTTCTTCATTTTATAACTGAGATCAATAAAAGCTCTGCCTCTTGGTTGAGATTTGATTCCAATCATTTTACCCTCTCAGGTTCCCCCCCACACACACTTTTTTTTTTAAACAAAGAGATGGGACAACTGCTTAGGATTTAAAAGCTGTAGGTAAATCAATCGAGAGATATTGTACTTATACAACATAGGAACCATTTACAATTCTGTCATTCAGCATCACTAATCTTATTATTAAGAAGATAAATAATTACCCATTGCGAAGAAAGGGATTCCCAACAGAGTCGAGTTGTATTTTCCATCAGTAATGAAAAATATCCCTGCGGCAGTAACACTGGAGATACAGATTGTGAGTACTCCCAAGAGCCCAAGAAATGGCTTGCTGCGAAGGCAATCTTTCATGGAGCTGGAGAGGATGGCCACCAACAGAACAAGCATGAGGCTCACTAAGATCTTGCCCTTGGCTAGGAAGCTGGTCTTGTGAAAGTCCCTCCACAAACTAAAGGAGGCCAGAGAATGAAATTGTAGATCCTTGTGATGGAGCTGCAGCTTGTGTATTAGTTTGCAGAATTCATTCTCCCACTTCTCACCAATGAGGTCCTGGGCTGCAGAATGGTAAGTCTGGAGGTAGTAAGTGATTTGGACAGCTCTGGCTGACTTGACCCTTTGGTCCTTGCTGTTCGGCAGTTCCATGACTCCACCAAGCTGATGACCAATAAAGCTGCTTCTCCCATCCTGAGGAGAAAAACCAAGGGACATATATGTTAGGATGAAGCTTTTTCTTAAGGTACAAATAACAGCACTTCTGAATTTCTACTACAAAGAGCTTTCTAGAAGCTATCCTGCTTTTCTGCGATGATCATAATTATAAACAATTTGAATTAAAATTTGAAGACCATAAAGACAAAGGAGAGGGACCTTTGGGGGAGACGGAAACCTCAGGGAGGACCATGGTCAACTAGAGGAATTGCAAGGATGGCAAGACACCCCAATTCAATCAGCAATGTGTTGTGTATATTAATTTAACTACTACATGTTCTTGCAAACTAGCAGGGAGAACCAACAAAGCTATAACATTCACAAATTTTGCTGCCTCCTCCTTTTCTTTATAAAAATACTATATCAATGAGAAGGAGGGAAATAGACCAGCCTGACAAACAAATAAACAGCAGAAATGAAAGGATTTGAATTTGTTTTTACTTCCATTTATATTTTGGGTTATTTCACATCCAAACAGTGAATGAGAATGCATTTGTTTTGCTTTTCAATCACATTAAAAATTAATGCTAATTTCATAAGAACAAACAGGTTTAAAGAAAAGTGCAAACAAAATTGGAACCAATTATGATCTTTTATGCATGAGGCAACATTCACAATAGCCATTTTTCTAACAGAAATTATGGACAAAGCCCATGACCAATTACTATCAATCCATCAATAACTATTTGAAATCATAACAGAAAAAAAATATACCCAAATTAAATATTTCTCACCTCATCAGGGAGATCGGTGACATATAAATTTAATCAATAAATTGATCTGGAATGATTACCACCAGTTGTTCTATGGTCAAATTCATTGGGTTATTGTTGATTATGTCTTGACCTGAATGGTAATACAGTGAAATAATTCTTTATGTAACCCTAATAATCTTATGATTTACATGTAGATCTTGAAGCAAAGCTTCAGTCCTACATGCAATTATTTGGAAGGAAGCCATATGGAATTCAATGGGACATACTTGTGTAGAATAGATAGTGGTTTCACTCCAAATGTGTGCATAGGCTTCTCTATTAAGATGAAATTGCCACACTAAATTGCCTTGTTGTAATTGTACTTGGTCAAAGTTAAATAAGACATTCAAATCTTGCTAAATCAGAGCTCTGATTTTCAGATTTGGAAAGCAATTGTAATGTGGAATGTCACTATGACAAACAGGTACAAAATATTACACTTGCTGTGTAATACCACCGATTTTAAATCAGAATAGTGAAATTTCCTAATTTAAGGAATTCATATTTTTTTAAAACCAAACTAATTAAACTGTTTGTCTAATAAACAACTCACAGAGAAGTGTTGACGTTTGGATTTTTTTAAAATCCAAAACAATGCAACAACCTTCTTTGAGAACTACTTTGCTGAGTTAAATTATGCTTTATCTGTTCTACCATACTGTTTATAACAATAGGCAAGTACCATTAGCATCTGTGACTCTACAAGGCATGAAACTATCATTTGATTCTGCTGCCATTCTCCTGTATTTGGATAGGCAAGTTGTCAGCCCTTCAAGGCAGGCAACAGAAAAGTTTGAAGGGAGAGGCAAATGCTCCTCACAAAACTTTCATGCATATAATTGTCCACACAGAGAAATCCATGGAGATACTGCCAAATACAGTATTGCAATTATTAGCCATTGATCTCAGATACTTTTTGGAAAACATAAACTTGGCCTCATACTTAATTAGAAACCCTATGCCTGAAAAGGTAGTCAACAACTTTTTCCTGCACAATTACATGGTATTTATAGGAAGGAAAATATAAATTCATTTTTGGATTCACTTCCAGTTCCTGTGGATTAGTCAACTTATGATTCATGTGTGATCCTTTCAACTATGAAAGGAAGCTGAAGTTTTAGATAGACAATATACACCCATTCCATTCACGATCCTGTCATCCAATCTATCCCTTCCAAACACTAATGTAATATGCTAATACTACAATAGTGAGAGCTATCTTCCATTCCTAGTAGATGCTGAGTATCCAAGGAATGCAAAAAATACAGATTGTAAATCACATGTCTATCAGTAAGTCAGCCAGCTTGCTTGCCTGCCTTTGTTTCACACAACTGCTGACTGGACATTTTCATAACAGCTAATACTCCACTGATCGTTTAGCCGTAAATTGATATCAAATAGCAATTGTATCATTATATAATTTCATGTCAGTTCTAAAATAATCCAGGAAGGGTTATACTGTATTCAGTAATGAAACAAGAAGAAACAATTCATGATAGCACTGATAATATCTGTTAATCACTTTAAAGTGTGATATTTGTTAGAAATTAATTTCTAAATGTGCCACTGAGTCAAGATGCATGAGGATGAATTTGGCAATTCACCGGCAGAAAGGAGGGGCAGCTTTCAGGCAAGGAAGAACTGTCTATCACATCTTCAGGAAGCTGATGAAAATGCACAAATTCAGAAATGGAAGCTTTAAACATCTAATTTTGAGGATGCAACACTGGAAGAAAATTTAAGGTATCTCAACTATATTGAACCTGCTTTCTCTTGTGTTTGCTTCTGAAAAACTGGAGCATGCTTAAGCATCTGAAAATGCTTAGCACTTCCTTCTTGTTGGAAGCTAATCTGAACATAGGCCTCCTCATCTCTTGAACTGTTTGGAAGAGAAATTACAATATATTTGACCCACTTTTAAGTCATAGTGGAGCTACTGATATGCTCACTTCCAAGTAGAAGGGAACCAACTTACGTTCTCCTAACTTCTGCTTCAAGCTCTACCTTGTGATATTTTCCTTTATTCATTGCCACTTGAGCATAGCCCTTGAACTATTCAGTCCCAGGATGCCCTTCGACTTTTTTATCTCTTCTATAGTGAAGGAATGTTTCCCCCCCCCCCCCGTTTTTTATTTTTTTATAAACATATCAATGTGTGAACAGTATGGAACCTGAGTGTCATATATTTTAGTACAAATAAGATAATATTCACCATATTTACTACATTTGACAAGCTTATATAGTTCTGGTAATAGTACATATATTTATGTTGAGTTATAATTTTTCATTATTTAGTTATTCAATATTTCAATATGTTACTTTTGTGTCAATCACCATATTATTCAAGCATACTTAATAATACCATCGTTCAAGTTGATTTCCCCTCTTGTTATGCCACTATTATATTTAAAAATATTCCCTTTCTATCCATCATCTCTTGCTGCTTTAAAGCTTTAATTGTTCGTTTCTTAGCTTACCTCCCATATTTCTCTCTTGGATCTTAATCTTTATCTGCTTCCATATCTTGACCAATCATTTTAAATATTTCTCCCTTCTCTGCTCTTTTCCATTGTCTAATTTTCAAAATATCTACTTTTGCCCCTATTTCTCTTCCAAAAAAGTCTTCCTGCAACTCTAGTTCCTTTTTTAATTCCCTTAAAACATTCTCCCCTCGGCTTATTTCATCAGTCATTATTGTTTCTGTTGTTATCTCCTTCTTGTCATCTTGTTTTATTTGTTGGTTTATCTGTTCTGTTTTTTCATCTACTCTCTCAATTGGCTCCTGAGAGGCTACCCAAAAGGCATATAAGTGCTAATGGGACAGCAAGCTCTGCAGTTCTAATTTGATGGATCTCAGCAATGCACCTATAAACCTGTTTATTGCATTATTTCTCTTTGAATGGTGCTAAAAAAAGCTGCTGGTAAATATTCTACATGATTGTGTGTTGGACTTTGGATTTCCTCTGGCCTCATCATTTGTTTCTCCCTTGAATATGTTGCCTGATTGATAGTTTACTAGTCTTGATCCCTGCTGGCCTGTTGGATGGATGACTCTGGTCTATCTTCAAAGACACTGCAGAAGGGCCTTTTCAAAAGCTATTTCATTCCATCTAGCTGTGATAGAGCCTGAGCGTGCTTTTACCTCTGACCTCTGGTTGATTTATAGATTACTAATTTGCTTCCTGGCAGCCACCTGTGCTGGCACAGAAAACTCAGTAATCTGGACTGCAGGATATGTTTTCTATTCCTGAAGTCATTATGGTACTTCTGATGGAGCTTGAGGGCATCAGTTGGCTTGGTGGCCCAGCTCAGAATAGGGGCCTGATGATGGGGGGAGATGGGAAGCAGGCATACATCGTGATGTTCCCTACAGAGTTTGCACCCATGAACTGTTACTATTTTAGGCTCTCTCTCCTTCTAAATTTACTTGGGGTTATTGTTAAAATTGATTTAATATTATTTCAAACATGTTTACTGAATGATAATAATCCCAAATGTGGTACAAGAATGATGTAAATATCCTTGCTTGTAGGGAGCTAGAACTGCCAGGTATAAACTTTTAATAATCCCGTAAAGCAGAAAACAGAAACCATAATCTGCAGCCTTACCTCCTAGCTGAGCAATTACCATCCCAAAAGCTGTGTATGGCCACACATCCAAGGATTACTGAGGTTTGTAGTGGAACCTAAAATTTGCACGATAATCCTGTTATTTTCCTCAGTTTGTTATCAGTACTATTTTTGTTTTATCACTTAGGGTAGGGGAGTCAAATATTCTCTAAATCAGATAATTTCTCAGTTATGTAAATGAAAACTGAGAAATAAATCTTGGAGTAGAACCACTTTCCCCAGTTTGATGTTTACCAGATATGGTAGCCAAATTATGCTGGGTGTTGCAGAGCTAATATTCACGGGGAGTCTAGGTGGACAAAAGCTGGAACTGACTGTCGTAATCCTTGTTATCAGTTTTAATGCAATAATATTTCTTAGGGTCTTCATAAGATTCCACTGATACCACCAAAAACATACTATCTTAGATACATATTTCCATTAAACTTCATCACACAGCACAGCTGCAGGAGAATCTGGGATTGTTGCTTGGGCAGCTAAACCATTGCTCAAAGCAGTGTGAATGGAAGGAGAAGAAATGTAAACCTTTCATATGTTTAGTACTGAAAGATACCATTGAAAACCACACACAGATAGCTACATACACACACACAAACATGGACAAAACCTCAGAAAGCTCTCCTTGTTTAAAAGGATCAGTAATCCTAAAAAACTGAGTGGGATTATATTTTGTACACTTTTGTTTTGGAGCTGTAGAAATAATGAATTGCAGAGCAATTGTGATTATGGTAATAGTGCTGCAAAGCTCTTGCTGTTGATCATATCCCTTGAACAAAATGCTTGCCCAGACACATGTAACGTTTGTAATGGTCCAATTTGCTGAGCAAAAGCTTTAGACTTGGCAAAAGCATGGCACTGCATTCCCAGTATTTCTTCTACAGAAAGCAACTGCTAAGCATAGATTTATTTTAAAATAGAATCCAGAAAAATTCTAATAAACTATGGGATCACCCTACCAACAGAGAAACAATATGACTTTTAGAATATTTTACTAGGAAAGCATCTCATGACATACCCTAGATTACTTTTGAGAAGTTCTACTCTCTTCTTAAACTGGAACCAAGGGTGAGTTTTATTCCATATTCAAATCCCTCCAAAGTAGCAACAAAAATGCCTACTTATGGTATTTATTCCCTGTCTACGTGTATATATAAAACACTTTTCAGGCACATCCTAGCCCCTGAAATGACCTTGGAAAGAAGAAAAAATATGCAGCAAATAGCAACTGAAACTCATATGCTATGTATTTCTCTATTTTGCCCAAAACAGGAGGCTCTGGGTGAATTACAAATCAGTAATATATAGAAGGCCACAGGAGAAAAAAACAGACTGAATGCAAATAGATAGCTACTACATCAAATGCAATCACTTTTGTAATATATTCCTGCAGCTGGGTGGGTAAGGGAGAATGTTGCCTGGACTTGCTTAGGTTTACATATATTTCTTCCTGTCAATAAAGAATTTCTTTGAGTTACAGAATAAACCCTACCAGAATGCAAAGATTGATGTGTGTAAGAGGTGTGTGTGTGTGTGTGTGTGTGTGTGTAGAAATATAGCCCAGATGAGTTAAAGGAACTTTCCATCACAGTTCTATAGCTATTAGATGGCAGAAGTTCAGAAGACTGGCCCAGAAATTAGCATGTTTTCCACATTTAAGAAGCATGATGTGAATAATTTGACAGAAGAAGAGCAAGCCCTTTGATAAGTTATTTAGAAGATCAGTAGTATTTTTTTAAAGAGGAAAGCTGACAAAATAGCGAATTAATGGTTAACTACTGAAGCTTATCCCGCAAGCAGAAGAAACAGAGATGGAAAAGGATAAGTAATGTTGAAAGTAGCAAGGGGGAAAGACGAAAGAGAAAGAAATGGAAGAAATTAGCTCTTTCTTTTCATATACTGTTTCAGAATGTAGGAAAGAAATGACAGATTCCTCATTTCCTTTTTAATTCTAAAGCAGGCTTTTAAAAAATGAGAGTGAGGGGGGAAAACAACCTCATGTTGACCTGAGGAAGACTTTCTTGGAATTAAACAGACTTAGTATGCCAGACTCTGCTAGCCTGTTTGTTCCAGAAGGACTTCTCCTACAGTCTCCTAGAGTTTACTTGTTCTGAGTTGCAACAGGACTGCAGGCATCTGGCTGGCCATTTCTGACTTAATTAGGCAAAGTGTTTGCTAGTAGTGCTGCTTCTGGAATCATATTCCTTTCTGCACCCCCTCCAACCCCCATCACTCCTGGACTATAAGGTGAGGGACAATTGAAGTTACAATCTCATAACATCTGGATAGCCACAAAAGACTCATTCGTACTTTCCAACTATGTCCTAGGACCTAAGCCAATCATAACTTCTGATTAATAATATTGCAAAGAGTCAAGGAGGCCATGAAAGGATGAGCTTTAGGAGCGCCAAACAACAATCCCTACAGAAAAGAAGGGCATCTAGAAAAACATTAAGGTGCTACTCGTAAGACATTCAAAATCTCATGGATCTTCATAGCCAATTAATAGGCTCTGATTAAATTGAAACAGGTGTTCAATTGAGTGTTTAATGATGTCAGTGTATCACACACTAGAGTATAGTAGTTCACAGCCCATTTCAAGAGGAGGAATTTCAATTGTATTTTGTTTTGCTTAATCTCTTCAGAAAAAAGTGAGCCAAGGTCCTTTTGGGTAGACACAAAACAGTGGAGTTACTACTTTCCAGCAGCAGTAGAGACAACCAGAACCAAAATTAGAGTTTGCTAAGGAAAATGTTCTTTTTCTCCTGGCCATTGCTTCTATGCTGTTCCAGCTCAGATAAAAAAACAAACTGCAGTGTAGTCAGTGCCCTCTTTCCCTCCTACCCCCCCTCCACACACACTGTGCCTGGATTGTCCTCCACAGCTTTCAAATGCTCTCTTGTCTCCAAGTAGAAAGTCAGCAAACTCACTTTTGTTGTGATGTGAGCAGAACCATAACCAGGGTTTCCCTATGTATGGCCATAGCTGCTTAGTAATGGGAACCCTTTACACACTGGGGTGCCTCCTGCAATAGTTGCACTATCTGGAGCTGCCTTAGAAGGGAAGACACTAAGGCTTTAAAACGTGGGAATGTTCTTAGCCTCTGAGTGAAAAACTCAGCACGAGCAGCCAGACACCCTATCAAGAATGCATGTGCCACGTAGAAAGTCTCACATATATTAAGCAAGTGATAGGAAAAATTATTTGGTTTGGGTGAGTGGTTGAGGCACTAGGCTAGAAACCAGGAGGCTGTGAGTTCTAGTCCCACCTTAGGCATAAAGCCATCTGGGTGCCCTTATGGCCATCACTTTCTTTCAGCTCTGAGAAGGAGGCAAGGGCAAACCATTTCCAAGAAAACTACTGGGACCTGTCTGGGCAGTCATCAGGAGTCAAGAATGGCTCAAAGGAACAGAAGGAAAAATTAAATGTCTCAGAAAGATTATAATGTGTCAGATCCCCTAATAGCTCCTACAGCCAATGCTAGATGGTGGATGTGTATTCAGGACATGATCTTGTGAAAAGGCTTCCTAAGTTTAGAGCAGAGACAGAAATATTAGGGTTATATAAGACACATTGGTGTGAACTGAAGTCATGACTAATTATTTTCAATTAGATTTAAAATTTAAGAGGTTCAAAAGTATAAATGCATAATAAAATGGTGAAAAAAGTAAGGTTCTGCATTTAGACAAGAAAACCAAATGCACAGGTATAGTATAAGTGGTACCTGGCTCAATAGTAGTAAATGTGAAAGGGATCTTGGATCTTGGAGTCCTAGTGGACAATCATTTAAATATGAGACAGCAGTGGGCTACAGCTGTGAAAAAAAGCCAACAAAGTCCTAGGCTGCATAAACAGAGGGATCCAATGAAGTGTTAATACCACTTTATAATGCCTTGGTAAGGCCACACTTGGAATAGTGCATCCAGTTTTGGTCGCCACAATGTAAAAAAGACTCTAGAAAGAATGCAGAGAAGAGCAACAAAGATGATTACGGGACTGGAGGCTAAAACATATAAAACAGTTGCTGGAATTGAGTATGTCTCATTTAATGAAAAGAAGGACTGGGATGACATGATAGCAGTGTTCCAATATCAGGGGTTGCCACAAAAAAGAGGGAGTCAAGCTATTCTCCAAAGCATAGGGCAAGACAAGAAGCAATGAGTAGAAACTAATCAAGGAGAGAAGCACCCTAGAACTAAGAAGAAATTTCCTGACAGTTAGAACAATTAATCAGTGGAACAACTTGCCTCCAGAAGTTGTGAATGCTCCAACACTGGAAGTTTTAAAGAAGAGATTGGACAACCATTTGTCTGAAATGGTATAGAGTTTCCTGCTGAGCAAAGGGTTGGACTAGAAGACCTCCAAGGTCACTTCCATTATTCTAGTTATTCTATTCTATTATAAAAAAATAAGCAGAATATAGTTGGTGTCTGCATTCAGTTGACTTTAGTTGTGAGAAAGTGATAAATGTGACAGTTTAATTAGATTTACCCTTGTATTTTTATTGTTTTTTCCCCTGGAAACGTATAAGTCCTTGAGACAGAATTATCAGGTAGGAGCTACAGTATATCATCAGCTGCAAGATATTACCCACTTTAACAGCCTTGATTACTGTATAATACATTGGTTATAGTGGGTTATATATTCTCTGCATGACAATAAGATTGGATTAAAAAACTCTCTTCAGCACTTTGGAGATGATAATAGGGTACTGGCTCTGTTTCACTAGATCTTGAAGAGCACTGAACCAATACAGCCCAAATTCAAATGGGCTTGCTGAATAAGTGATATGTAGTCTGAGTCCCAGGATCACAGGAAAACCCAAAAGGTCTTGGATGTCACTCTTGGAATTCTTTAAAAAAAACAAAACATGATTGAACTATACAATTTAAAGCAGCAGGAATTCCAAAAATACATATATATAAACAGCACATAGTCATATGAAGTGTAATATAGTCAAACATAGCATGTAAATAAAATATAATCAAATTTAGATTTTGCCCCGCCTTAGCGGAGTCCTCAGAATGGCAAATATTGTGTTTCTCTGGACTAAAGCAGGGTCCCCAATCTTTTTTGGGTGTAGGGCCAGGGGAGAGTGTTGAAAAGATGTTTTTTTCTTATTTCTTCATATATATATATATATATATAAATATACGAGTTCTTGACTTCAAAAATCTGGACAATCACTAGATGATAACAGAGAAGTACAGATTAACCTAATTTTCAATTTCCATTTAGGGGTCCTCAAGTGTTTTGCCCACATCTTTGGTGGCTCTACATACAATACCTTCCATAGGAAGCGTAGACAAATGCAAAGAGTCCATTTATCAAGAACAATGTTCCCAAGGAACTAAGTTTCAAGGGCCAAATCATAATGTGCAGTAAAATATCTAATTCACAGGAAAGCTCACAAGGTGAGGCTCAAAGAAACAGTTACACTTAATGCAGTTCCTGTATTCAAAGTGAAAGGTAGTGGTAACTTTTCATCCCACTTTTCCATTAAGGTACTAAGTTAGGATGCACACTTTCTCTTTGGTTTTTAAGTTTGTGCAGCTATAGCTTATAATATTCATGGTCTACCTCATAATAATTCATTAAGTGTACTGATATTATAGGTTGCCATTATTATTTATGTCTACACTCCATGTCCATGTCTCAGTTCCAACTTTGATGCATTTATAAAAGTGTTTTGGAAAATGACAGGATATTCGGTTAGAAATAGAAATAGAATCATAGGGCTGGAAGGGACTCTAGAGGTATTCTAGTCCAACCAGTGGTGGGTTTCAAAAAATTTTACTACCGGTTATGTGAGTGTGACTTGGTGGGCGTGGCATAGCTTGGTGGGCATGGCTTGGTGGGCATGGCAAAGGAAGGATACTGTAAAATCTCCATTCCCTCCCCACTCCAGGGGAAGGTTACTGTAAAATCCACATTTCCTCCCAATTAGCTGGGACTCGGGAGGCAGAGAATAGATGGAGATGGAGCCAGTCAGAGGTGGTATTTACTGGTTCTCTAAACAACTCAAAATTTCTGCTACCAATTCTCCAGAACTGGTCAGAACCTGTGAAACCCACCTCTGAGTCCAACCCCCTACCTATGGCAGGAGACCTTATAACTTTCTGGACAAATGGTTGTCCAATCATCTCTTGAAAACTTCCAGCAATGGAGAACCCATAACTCCAGGAGGCAAACTGTTACCTTGGTTAATTGTTAATTAACTTAAATAATGATTTGATTAATTGTTAATTAACTGGTCCAAGTTTGAATTTCTGTCAATTTTTTTATAAAAAACTAGCGGTCAAAAGACACAATGAAAACTCTTTAATTTCAAATGCATGGACAGACTTAACCATAACTTCAAGTGGGAAACAGTGAGTATCCTAGATCAAGCCAAGTCCAAAAAGATGCTAGAAAATTCCTGAAAGCCTGGCATTCAAACAAATCAGCCATCAACAGGCACATAGAGATGAACAATGTCTACATACCATTCAAAAGGGACAATCAAAATGACATGAAGGAAACAAAAGAACCAAAAGACCTTCTCACCAGCAATTGCCACCCAGATGAGCAGAAATTAATACCAATATTAGACCAACAATCAAGCAGTAAATAATACTCCAATAAAGGAGCTTCCAATTCAGACAAACAGTAAACAACAAGAACCCTTGAGAACAGGGCAAGCCATTAATATATAAAATGACAGAACAAACCCTAATACTTTCTAGTGCTGATGATGTTACCTAGTTTGGTAATGAAAGGTCTGCAAGGAAACAACCAAGCTCAGAGAGCAACAAGGACCTCACAGTTCAACCGTGAGCTATACATATTCTCTTCTATAGGTACCTCCATTAATTTATGAAATAATTATTAGTTCCTTATAGTGAATATTTAAGAATACTTCCTTAGGTCTTAATCAATGCTAGTCTTTAAATTTTATCTTTTGGTGCAAGATTAATGTTCTGAAAATGAATGTATTTCCTAGAACACTATATGCCAGTGTTGGCGAACCTTTTTGGCACCAAGTGCCAAAACGGGAGTGCACATGTGCACGTGGGAGAGTGCTGGAAACCAGAAAAGCTGCTCCCCTGCACATGCGCACTGGCCAGCTGATTTTTGGGTTTCCAGCGCTCCAGCATGCACGAAGACCACCTGGCCAGCGCGCATGTGCGCGCCAGAAACCAGGAAACCAGCTGGCAATGGTGTAGGTGCCCACAGAGAGGGCTTTGTGTGCCACCTTTGGCACACCTGCCATAGATTTGCCATCACAGTCTTATAGCCTAGAAAACACTATAGCCCACAAACAAACCAGATAACGAATACACCCACCTATGTTTTTAGAAAGCAGGCAAGAAAGCTTACAGGTAATAATAAACAAATCAGGCAAGTAAGCTCATAAAGAGTATCACAGTTCCCTAGATGTTTTCTAATGCCTGCTGCAGAGGCAGGGTCCACATCTTTCTGACTACATAAGGGTATTTCCCAATTAAGCACTACATGGCAAACACCAAATATCAGTTTTTAAACTGCTTTTGGTACTTGTGTCAAGCTCAGTGGCATGCTCAAAAATAAATGTCATATTTAGAGCCCACTGCTTTGCAACAATACAGCTTTCCATTTGAATAATGTTTAAAATTAACAAACTTTAAATGTGTTAAGTTTCTTTTCTTGGTGTAGCAAAGTTTGCCAAGCAGCACAGGAAGTGTCCGTGGGCACAGATTCTACAATGTATGTTTTAAATTGTTCCATTTAAACAAGTTTACAGGACAATGGAAAGAAAGAGAAGTTAGTTAAAAATTACTGTGGAATTTACTGTCCGCATCATGAGATAATAGTATTTAGTAAATATTGGGATATCTGCCTTGGATCCCATGGAAGTCATTTCATCGTGGCAAAGGTGTCCCAATTTTGAAGGCTGGTAAAATCAAGCAATATTTTTTGCAATAAGCTGGCTTTTAATTTCTTTTCCTTTTGAAAATTCCAGCTTCTGATATATGTGCTAAGTTAGATATGATAAAATTGTCCCAGAAAAGCTGAAGAAAAAATATCAAAGAAGTTCATTTGTTACAGATTCATGCTGCAATATGTCAGTTCAATGATCAAGGAAAAAAAAACACTCTGGAACCCATGAAGGAGATTAAACGATTCTTGAAATGACATTGGAGAATTAGAGTTAAAGCTGAACATGCCAGCTTCATTACAAACAGTGGCAGTTCTGCTATATTGGCCAGATGTGGGAAACTTGCAGCTCACAGGCTACATTTTGAGGCCCACAGAATTTGGATAGCAAGCCTACCCAAAATAAGGTTTACATACATAGAAACCTCAGCCTACCATTTCAGTGACATCCTGGGCTTTGACTATTTGGCTGCCCCCAACAGAAACATAGACTATGAGCTCCAGCCATCCCTAAAATTGTCTCTACCAGCTGAATAACAGTGTAGGAAATAGACCTTCCTAAATGTATTTTTTTGGAAAGGCCATTTTAAATAGGGTTGCCCAGAAGTTTGAGGGAACTAGCTAAGTTTCCATGATCTTCTTCCTCTTCCCAAATTTACTGAAGTTGCTCAATACTAGTTCCATGAAAGGCAGAGTAGCAATGGAGTCTCCCCAGTGCAGATGCCAGAGCATTTGATGCTAAACAGAAGTGCTTTAGATGTTAATCACAAGTAACAGCAAGAACAAAGAATCTTCTATCTAGAGAGGTGTCCCTGTCAGATCTTAGCAAAAAAAACCCTACAGAATCCTGTATTACCTCAAAGGCCAGTTAATCCATTTCTTATTTAAAAAAAAGCAATATGCTTTTTCAAAAAACAAAACAAAAACCTCAAAGCACCAATTGAGCTGTTTGCAAGAGAAAAATAGTGAATAAAAATTAAAATGTAATGTTGTTTTGCAAATGACTAGATATATCCCTAAAGAGCAGTTGGGGTATCATAGACATTCTTGCACAGAATATAATCCTCTGTTTCTAAACATAACAGAGCCTAAATGATGAGATATGCATTGTGTCACAATGCAAGTACACTCATAGATGTGTTGTGATTTATAAAGAAGAAGTGCTATAAAACATGGATGTATACTTCATCACTTACCCTTCTCCCCAGCCCCCTTCCTGCAGATGCCAATGGCATTGCACGATAAGTTAACAACATAATATATGAAGAAGTTCTGGTCAGTGTTTTAATCCATGAACAAGCTTATTAAATCTTCAAACAAATTTCAGCTCATCACCTTCAAACATCTGGCACTGGCAGTGCTTTCACTTTCTAAAGCCTTTGAATCAAAGGTGGCTTCTTTATTCAACATTACAATGAAAAATAAAACACTACAATAATACAAACTAAAAAAAAAGAAAAATGAAAAAAATGAAAAGTATAGAAAATAAAAAATAGAAAGCAAAATGATAAGGAAACAAATAATATAATAAAGGAAAAATATAAATAAATATATAAAATGATTTTTCCCCTTCATCACAACAAATAATGTAAAAGCAATTTAACTTATCACCTTCTTTTAGGTGATGAACAAATGAATCTTTTCCCCATTTTCTCATATCTATCTATAAACAAATCCTTAAAACCTCGTAGTCCTAGTCAGTAGAAATCCATTAAGAATTACCACAGATAACAACATTTTAACCTTGAACAAATAAACCAGATTTAGATTCCTTCCTTTTACTTTTAGCAATCTAGATATATAATCTCTTCAAGTAATGTCCTAGAACTTGATTTTTTTAATTTTACATCCCTTTTAATTATTGATCCAATTATTAAGACATCCACTGATATTATTTAGATATCCAGTGTAACATCTTTTCACATATCGTTCTTGTGCTTATCATTTTTAAACCCACTTTAAAAATTAAGGTTATTAATGGCTGAAGGACAGTTAGAAATATATGAACCCTGTGTCTATAAAGGCACTGACTGTGGTTTGGGCAAAGATGGTGTTCCCTCATCTCCTAGAGCTCTCAACCCACTGGAAATCCCTGTTGCAGTCTCCTCATAAGGAGCAACTGTCTGGAGTACTTGTGGATGATCCCAAGTCCTCTCCATGTCCAGAGAGGAATCCTGAACTGGTCCACTTGCTGATTCTTCATTCTGTTCTTGTTGTTGGCTCTGCTCTTGATGGAGCTGTCTTGGAAGTACTGAATCAAAAGTGACTTCTGAGTGCCTTCATTTCTGCCAACTTGAATGCTATGAACAAGGACCAAAATTCCCAACTTGCTCCAAGTTGTACAACACAAATATTTTTCCTACTATTCTACCACAGGCTATTTGAAAGATGGGAGTGAAATCTTGTCCCTGAAGTTAACTGGAAAAATGGTTAAATGATGCACCACTGGAGGGAGGAAGAGAGGGAAGGAAAGAAGGGAAGGAGGGAGGGAGAAAAGCAGGAAAAATAATTAAAAACATGCAGGATTTGAACAATATTTTTTACACAAGTTATAGTCAAGAGCTATAGCCATTGTGCTATCAGAGCACCCCCATATAGGCTAGATCTAAAAAAAAGATTACTTACTTGATTGATTGATTGATTGATGATTGATTGATTGATTGATAGAATTTAGAGACTGCCTGGACCTAGATAACTGTGGACAGCTCACACAAAAAGGAAAAAACAATAAACTAGAAAAACAAATCATACACCTCCAGAAGGAGAAAAAAAAATCCACCACCATACACATCAAGCAAAAGAAACCTTCAGGGTTCACACCCACCCTACTCCAGGCCTGTTACTGGAGTGGTAATCATACAGATCTCAGGGTGGAGGGAATTATTATTCCAGAGGGCAAGCCCCACAGCTGCTTGTTGTATCTGCATGCATGTGCATTTTGACACTTTGAAATATATATGTTTGAATGCATATAAATATATACATAAATATACATATATACATACATAAATATCTGCACACATATCTGCACACATCAAAGTATCTATGTCCAAGAAGACCCACCCAAGGGAAGGAAAGAGATTTTCTAGAAACATGGAAGGGCACAGTAGACTACAATCTGAACAAAATCCTTTGCAATCTGTTACTAAAGCATTTCATCCCAGGTCGAACTTAAACCAATTTAGATTAAAAACAGCTTGAGCAAAGACAAGAGCACCTTACAAACTACGGTAAATATGAAGACGTCTTTTTATTTCCAATAACAAATTGCTGGTATTTTGACCCAGAGTTTTGATTTTTGTCTCAACTTGATAATATACTGTTTATTTAACAAATCAGGGGACAATGTGCCATACTCTTTCTTATTCTGATCCTTTTTTCCTCCAAATTCATTTTTACTCTACCTTATTATTTATGTAAAATTTCTGAAAAGAGTAATCAAATGTTCTGGCACACATTTATCAGCATTAATATATTCTGAATCCTGGCATGATCTGTACCAGTGTTTCTCATCCTTGGCAGCTCGAAGGCATGTGGACTCCTGGAATTCTTCAGCCAATTCCCATTGTGGGAGTTCAGGTTTCTTGCCAAGGTTGCGAAGCACTGATCTACACAAAGTCTAGCAAAGGTAAACTGACTGCTTATGTTCTTTGGCTCTTTCCCTTGGCCAACTTGCATGAAGTATCTGATCTGATAAGTCCTGATAGAATCACCTTTGCTGGTAAGGTCAAAGGAGAAGGGGGAAGCAAACGGCACAGTGGGAACTTAGGTAGGGTTTCCCAGGTACATGGAAGACCAACAGACTAGAAGATAGAATTCCAAATTCATAAGAGAAGAAATCAAGAGTAAACCACCAGTTTTCTCATCTAGAGAGGTATATATCAACATGGCTATAATGTTTGGACAACTGTACCCACACTAAGTATTATAATGGGCCTATATGTGATTAAAAGGAAGGAGAGGCCTTTCCCCTAGCGTTATGTACCTATCTGAAACTGCCCTCGCTCCAGGGGTGAAATCCACATGGTTCTATCCGGCTCGGGCGAACAGGTAGCGGCAGCTGTGGGAGGCTCTGCCCACCAGTGTGGACATCATGACGTTGCTTTTTTTTTACATTTTAAGCCTCTTAGCATGCACAGAAGGCTTTGCACATGTGCAGATGAGGGCGCAGGGCGTGCGCATTGGTGAACCAGGTAGGAAGGTAGGTGAATTTCATCCCTGCCTCGCTCCAAGATTTGCATTGAGTATAGATGTTCAGAGAGAAAACAGAATAGATATTCCTGTCCTTAGCTTGAAGTGTTTGGCAAGATCCTCTTAGAAAAACAAACTGCAAATGAAAATACTGGAATAATTGAGTTTGGGTCCGTTATGTTTTCATAACAAAATGAAAATCTAGCAAAAAGACTAAGAGATTGCTTGCATTGGGGCAGGGTGATTTATGCTTTCCCTTTGGACTGTTTGACAGCTAGTTTTGCCCTACCAATAGAAATTGGCAAGGTTTATTTTTCATTTGAAGATGAGAAAGCTGTTAATCAGTTTCTTTATTGTAGCATTACGTAGAAGTCTTCTTCAAGTACATTTCCCACAAGAATACTTGTGGACTATCCTGTTAAGTTATCATATAATGTCTTCCCTCCTGTTCGTAGTCAGCCTTCACCATTGTGAATGTAACATTAGATTGTAATAAAGGACTCCTATAAACCAAGCTTTCTCAATCACATCCATTGTAGATGTGAACATCCATTTTCCTCACTGTTGCTCTTTTACAAATACACGTACAGACCCTTCCCCCTCCCCCTCCCTCAAATGATTAGGTTTGGGAAGAAAGCCCCCAAAACCCTGATCAAAACTATTGGTTCTTCACTGCTCATGGACTTATTTGCAATAGGATCCCTGTCAGTTAACAAAATTGAAATATCCCCATCCACTCAACTCACTCAGTGATCCTGCTAAAGAGTATCATAATTCTTGCCAGATAGGAGATAGTAGGTCCAGACTCTGAGGTGGCAGAGAAGAAAGAAACAGCCTATTTTGTGCAACCAGGTTTGTGAGACCATGCAAGGCATTAAATGATCAGTTACTAGTTTTATGTCAATATTATTGTGATTTTTATTGAATATCCTGCCTCAGGCACCAATCTCTCTTAGCCCATATCTAATGTCATCCTATTTTATCTATATATCTAACTTCTGAGACAATTTAGTGAAAATGACCTCATGGTTGAAAGAAGAATATAACTAAGGATTTTCTGGCCCAGATTTCTGGATTTTCTAGTCCATCAACTATATATACCCCACTGATTCTTAATCTTACATCATGCTTCATGGGGTTTGCAAGAATTTGGAAGGAAGAAAATGCTTTCTATTTCAGCTTGTTGCATTAATATTCTGAACTACCTGCACACATGATAACATCCGAAGCAATAAACTTGATTTGTTTTACAGTCTTCTTTGCAAATTGGCTTTTCATGAGGCACAAAAAAGGCAGAGGCCTTTATAGGCATGGATATTTAGTTTCTAGAGCCCTTTCATGATTACATTTGAGGAAACTGATATCAAAAGCAATAGAAAATACCTCCATATTACAGCTACTATATTTTCTTTATCCTGTGGTTGTCCATTAATAAAACATTGGTTCTGGTGGTTCCAAAGATCAGATTGGCCTTGATTCTGTGGGTCTTCGCAAAGATTTAGGAAATTAGTTCTGGGCTCAAGCCTGAGGCCTCACATATGTGAAGAAATCCATTTCCTGGTTGTACTAATTGAGATTTTTATAATTTCTCTTGCTGCTTTGGGCCTTATGTTTTTATATATGTACAGTATATGTGTTTTTGCTTGCTTTAATATGCTATTTGGATAGATAGATAGATAGATAGATAGATAGATAGATAGATAGATAGATGGGAGAGAGGGAGGCAGGCAGGCAGGCAGGCAGGCAGGCATCAGATCATGACTAGATTTCTGTAAGGAGCATTTTAAATTGCTGTGAGTTTTAGTGAATCTCTGTGTTTCTTTAGTCATTCACTGTTTTCCAATATGGCAGTGATTAGATTGTTGGACTAAGCCACTCACATAAGGTAGATCCAATGTTTTGGCCCAAAGCACTTTACAGAGTGCTAATATGATAAAAATAGACATCTTTTAAGGAAGTTCCTCAGTTTGAGAAGCAAGCTAAAATCAAAAAGCAGTATTGTACATAAATAAAAAAATAAAAAAATATGTAATGTTTAAATAGAAGGAAAATATTGATTACTTGTATAGTGTGTATAGTTCTAACTTTTTATTTTAAAACTAGTTGTCTCTTGACTAAACTCTGATTAATCCAGGCATTCTGATTTTGGGATGCCAATCTTTCTTCTGGAAGAAATAGGAAACAAAGTTTAATTCCCCCACCTCATAGAATGATGAAATCAAGTTCTGAGAAAATGTATTTGCAATTCTGAAGGCACTACCAGCATCTCAGGGAAAAAAAGAGACAAGATTCAGTCAGTAGATTCAAGAATTGCAGAGCTGCACATCAAATTCATCTCTGTTTTCAGCAGGCAGCATGATATATCTATTAGACTGGATATACTGAAGAAGACCCAGTGGCATCTGAAAGGGAATACATATTCAAAAGAGGCAGGACTTGATTGCAAGCTGCTTAGACTGCGATCTTGATGTTTTTTACATCTCTCTCCATGAATGTCATTGGAGAAGATTTGTACACTTTCAGAAATTTTATTTTAATGTAGGCAACATTTCAAAAAGAATCCTGAGGTAAAATCTCATTCAAGCTTAACAGACTACAAAACTTTATAGATTTTAGATAGATAGGCACACAGGCTCCAGAAAAAAACTGAAGGACAGTTAGATATATTAATATTAGTATCGTTGTGTTTATACCTAGGAGCTTCTTCTGGGTAGTAGGATAAAGACCTGGCTCTTCCGGCAGGCCTGGGGCCGTTGATCTCGTTAGAATGATCTTGCAAGACCCGGCCACGAATTGGAGTGCATGTGTTTTAACGTTTTTAAAGTTTTTAATGTTTTAATGTTTTTCTTTTTAACATTTTTATGGGATTGTTCACATTGTTTTATTCTTTGTTGTAAGCCGCCCAGAGTCCCTTGGGAGTTGGGCGGCATAGAAATACGACTAAATAAATAAATAAATAAATAAATAAATAATAAAGACCGAAACATGTTGCATTTTCTGAGGAATGTATTCCTTTTTCTAAAACAATAATTAAACATAAATGGAAATGTCAAACTATTTTCTAGGGGCATTAACCTATTTTATTCCCATTACAATGACTGCAAAGTCTGATCTCCACAATGATCCCTACTCAGGTGGGTGGAATTATTCAATCCATTTTTCATGCTTATGCTCTTAATTATGAGAAGATTTCCTTTTTATTAATAAACTATCTACTTAATCCTACATTCTTTGCAAGATGCCACCAATTTTCTTGCCACCATCAACTTTTTTTAAAAAAAAATATTTTCTATTATTTTTCTCTGTCTTTGTATCTGCTGTCTAGTCAGTTCCTTTCCTTTCCTTTCCTTTCCTTTCCTTTCCTTTCCTTTCCTTTCCCTTTCCCTTTCCCTTTCCCTTTCCCTTTCCTCTCCTCTCCTTCCCTCCCATCTCTTCCCCTTCCCTCACAAAAAGTTCTGAATAGATACCATACTGGCTTATTGTGGTACTGTATTACTGTACTGTATGACATTACTGCACACATCACTGCAATCCAGATAAGCTGTAGCTTCCAAGTGGTCTTTAAGAGAAGTCCCATGTAGCTAGACAGGACTTTCTCTTTGGAAGAAAATCCTTTTGACGGCTCCAGATAGCTCTTCCTATCCTGAAGGTTATTCCCTTGCACAAAATAGCAGAGCTGGTGTTGAAGGTCAGGGAATGTATCAAGGAACATGGCTTTGGACGTGAAGATGAGTGAACCAAACTTTTATTAATTTTCTGTCTTCTTCTAGTCAGAAAGAGAACAGCAGAGATTACCTTGCCAATGCCCCAATAACCTTACCCTCAGCTGGGAAGGAGCAATCAGCCAAAGTGTGTCACTGTCCCAGGGAAGCATTAATTATCTTCAGCATGTGTAAAAGCACCTAGAGAAGATCTAAACATTTCATACTCTATCATATACCCACAGAGACCTTACAGAGACTTGGGGAATTGCACAAGGTTTTATAATATAAATTGTAAATTCTTACCATTTTTATTCATATACTATATTTCTTTTATTCAGTACGATAGTGATTTAACCACAATAAAGATAGACATTTTTTGGGGGAATAGAGTTGTTTCCTTTAAAAAATACAGGTAGAATAGATAAAATGATTATTTCACTGACTAAAATGATAATATGGTCCTTGATCTGTTAAATGAGCATGTATCTTGTAAAATGTATATATTGTCCAAATCTCTTAGAGCATATTACCTTGGAATTTAGAAGTATAGAGGACATATAATATCCATAGTATAAGAAAGTACAGCCAGTCTGAAAGCTCACACTCCAAGTAACCATGTAAAGAGTGTAGCTGAGACACAAAGAGCACAATTACCTGCAGTTACTGCGGACAGGGGTATATGTTTCATTTATTTACTCACTTTATACACAAACATCGTTCTTTATCCAGTTTCCAGAGTACTGTACTGAAAATTTTTCACCTCCATTCACCACATATATCACATTATATCCAGGAACAATTGAAAGGGATCTTCCCACCAATGATTACAGCATGCTGGAGATGTGGGCAGGAGAGGGAGGAAGAGGAGGTTTGTATGTCATACTTAGCTAGAGTCATTCGTTGAGATAGTAATCAGACAAATAAACCAAATAGTTTAACCATGTTTTGATAAAACCACTGTTGGCTGAGTTTACATCACATACTAAGCCATGGTTTATTTGTTTCTGACTTATGGATGGTGTGAATTCAGACACAATGTTATAATTATAAAGATAACTAGATCCCAAGCACTCTTAAGCTTTTTAATTACAAAACTGTGTCTGAATTCACATAATATGTAAGTATGAAGCAAATAAACCATGGCTTAGTATGTGATGTAAACTCATCCAACAGTGATTTTATCAAAACATGGTTAAACTATTTATTTTGTTTATTTGATTTTTACAGCCGCCCATCTCAACAAATGACTCTAGCTAAGTATGATGTACAAATTGAGTCTCTGAGCACAGATGCAACTCTCGCAGAATTGGAGTAAAATGTTTCCACCTAGTGGTTGCATTTCAGCTGAAACCAAGCTTTCAATCACTCTTCAAAGATATATAACATAGAAAACTTATATGATAACATAATTACAGATACTGTTATGAATAATGTAATTCTATTTAATATACTTTTGAGAGACAATTGCTATGTAGTTATAACTACATATAACTATTATAATCCTAAATGCCATCAATTGGTCAGGACATTTCTGTTCAGGAAAGGCCACGGCTGCATATCAGCTCCATTTCAAAAAGACCACCTAAGCTTCTGATAACATCATTTTCCAGAAGCACGTCCAAAGTATGAATCCAATCATTTAGGAATCTAAAACCCCCATATATATTTTTTTAAAAAACCCACTTAAATAAACCAATTTATGAGAGCAGGGAATAAGTAATCTTCAGGTGCTTTGGACAAGAAGGTAGGACAAGAAGTAACAGATATGGTAGAAACGTATCAAGGAGAGACCCAACATAGAATTAAGGAGAAATTTCTTGACAGCGAGAACAATCAATCAGTGGAATGGTTGCCTTCAGAAGTTGTGGGTGCTCCCTCACTGGAGGCTTTTAAGAAGAGATTGAACAACCATTTGATTAAAATGATATAGTATGTCATGCTTGAGCAAGGGGTTGGACTAGAAGACCTCCAAAATCCCTTCCAACTCTGTTAGTCTGTTACTCATTGGGTATAGATCCAAAACTGATGAAAACACAAAACATAACATTAACTTCAGGAATCAGGTCATTAAGCAGAAACAACCACTGGAACGTCATGCTTATTTTTCTCAATTTAAAGAATCTAGTGAGACAGATATCTTGATTTTAGAATCTACAACATGATGCTCCGAAGTGCCAATGGTTCTTGGGGCTCAGAAGGTTCTTAATCCTGCCTGATTTTTAAAAAATCTGTTTAATTTTAAGATGGGAAGTTGGCATGCTGCATGACATAGAGCAACTCTCCAGTATAATTTTTATTTCCAAGAATGCCTCTAGGTCCGTGATGGCGAACCTATGGCACGCATGGCAGAGGTGGCACACAGAGCTCTCTCTGTGGGCACACGCGTCATCACCAGCTGCTTTTCTAGTTTCCGGTGTGTACATGTGCCCTGGTCAGCTAATCTTCGTGCATGCCGGAGCCCTGGAAACCCAAAGAACAGCTGGCCAGTGTGCATGCGCGTGCTTGTCACCTGGTCTTTGGGTTTCTGGTACTCTGGAACACGCGAAGTCCAGCTGGTGCACCAGAAACCCAAAGACCAGGTGGCCTGCTCACGCATGTGCACTGGCCAGCTGGTCTCAGAGTTTCCGGAGTGCTGGTGCACGCATGCACGTGCATGCACGCACACGCCTACCGGTTTGGGCACTCAGTGCCGAAAAGGTTCGCCATCACTGTTCTAGGTCTCATGCAGCAGTCCATGTCTTTGAAAGAATACCTGCCTACCTAGAAAAAAAAGAAAGAGAGCCTATCATTGTTCAGCCATTACTCAATTCCATGTTACTATTGTTTATTCCAATCCCCAAGTAAAGTCTTATTTCTAGTTACACAATCCCTTTTCCAGTCACTCGGTATTCCCATCTCTCATAACGAATAACGTATGGTACTTCTGCTTAACTGGATATTTTTAGCTATTACAAGGATAATGATGTGTGTGGTGTTATAATCTAAATATTTCAAAGTATTTTGTTCACATTTGTGGGTTTTATTTGCAACCCTAATGGTTTCATTTCATTTACATTTCATGTCAAAGATTCATTATTTAATGCTCCACATGTTTTGCAAACATTTAATGTGCTTCTGAAAGCTCTTAAACTTCTTCCTATTTGCCATACTGACATGGATGATTCTCTAGGGATCCAATGGTGACTGAAGTATTGATTTGCTATCATTACTATAGATTAGACACCAAGGCATTTCTGTGAGGCCACATTTCAGCAAATGTCACCATTCTTCAGTGACAGAGTTTGCTGGAAGAACAAGGTGTCTTCGCATTATCCAGCCAGAATGCATGCTTATGATCCCGTGGATTAATTGCTCAATTAACCCACGGTTTGGTTGTAATCCAAACTCCTAGACTTCATCAGAGGTGCCACCAACATAAGTGAAACTTTCACCAAAGGCCTCAAAAATCGTTACATTCCCTCACCGTTATCTTCTTACCCAATCAAGAATGAAAAGTGTGATCTACCATATAGATGATGAACATCTATAGATGGAACAGTTCTACGGTTCAGATTCAAATGCAAAAAGTAGCGAGCTTTGCCCTGACCATTTTATAACTATGATCTGCCAAAAATAAAAAATTCCCCGAGGATAAAAAAAAGCAACTGCAGTAATTATCTATTAGATTTTGAAGTTAACATTCCCCTGCTTAGCAAAGATGAGTGAGTAATTAGTAGTTAGAAACAAGCATATGATGTTCTAGAACCCTCAGTTTTAGCATAAAGAGCAAAATCCATTTCATGTTAATTGTTCCTCTCAATGGAACTAATTTACGTGAAATAAAATGCACAAATATTGCCATAACAGTGTGACACTTTGCTACCCTTTACAATACGTATCCACTTCCTGAGTGAACTTTATTTCCTACCATAAGACAATTTTCTACTTGGAAAAAATAGTAAATGAAATGGCATTGTCCAGACAAGGTCAATACTGAGAACTCCCAAGGGCAATAATGGAGAGAGTTACACTGCACAATCCTATATGTGTTACTTGGAAGTAAATGGCAATGAGTTTAATGAAGTTTATATCCAAGAAGAATATGAATAAGATAAGAATATCTATGACCAAATAGCATTATTAATGTCAATGAAATAGAACCAGCTTTCCTTGGACTATGCCCAGCAAATGTCCAGAGACATATCTGATCTTCAACTAGTGGATTAAGAACTGTACTAGTCTAAGAGAGGACTGCCATATAACACACGAGAAAACAAAGTTTGAGCTGCAGATAAAGCTAAATCTGTAATAGCATAAAGTTATATTATTGTAAGTTTTTTTGATACAATCAATGATTGTGCTATTATTTGTAAATTAGAACACACCCTATCAATATTGAAGATAATTAAAAGTTTGAATTCTTTGCTAGTATTCAAGGTAAGGCCACAATACTACCTCACTAATATTTATGATAAGGCATCTAACAATAGTCAACATTTTGGGTTATACCCAAATTCTATTTGCTGCGCAAAGTATCGGCCTTTGAAATGTCTTTCAGAAAGCATCCACTCCAGAGAAATTCTATTGCGCCAGGAGGAAACAGCCATCAAGCATTATTTTTTAAAAATATTAAAATAAATAACATCGACTAACTTGCTAACTGGACAGAAATAATTCCACCCCTCTTCATTTTGCTTTCCTCCAACTAGGCTGCACTGGTGGCTCAATCCAAGTTTCGACTCCTTTGTAAGACTCCTAATTTTCACCCTGGACTTGCTGCTCAGCCTTGAGCAGGAAGCTCCTAGAATCACTGCAATTAGCTCATTATAGGGTTGGTTTATTATCCAGCATCTGTCAAAAGAATCCCTTCTGGTCTATGTTGAAGATGCTCTCATGCCAAAGGCAGTTTTTGCTGGGAGCAAGAGGTTGCATTTTTCTACACAACTTCTGCACTCCAAGCCCAGGCTGCTGCTCTTGCTTGTACTGATGACTTCCGAACTGCTCCATTTCCCTCTTCCAGCCCCCGTCCTCTCCCACAGAATCTCCAGTTAAAATCATGCCCTTGCTATCTCTTATTGTTTAAATAACAACAACAACAGCAACAAATACAACATCAATGCTTCTCTTTGCTGCTGAGGACAAGAAATGAAGTGCTGTTTCTTTAATCGGCAAAAGCATGCAATTAAGAGCATACCTTTAATTTAGTGTTGGGATAGCTCACTTGCACCCTGGCAGTTGTCTTATTGGAGAGGGCAGCCTGCCTCAGATCCTCTAGCACTGAAATTATATCATCCAGCACGCATTTCTTATCCTGATTTCTCAACACACACAGATGGGAAAAAGTATAATTATAGCCTTTGTGGTTCACCTTCATTTCCAGCACGGTTCGGTGGATCTGCAGCAGCCCTTCAGCCTGGTGCAAAATATTGCCCCCGGGCTTGGCGAGGAGGATCACCCGGCCATACCTCCCCGGGGTGTGCAAGTCCGAATAGAGATGGCTTTTGGAGCGGTCGAGGGGGAAAAGGCTGTTGGCCAAGCTCCTCTCGATCTTGGCCAAGCTGTGACTCGGGGCCACTAGGAGCTCCAGGTCCATTTCAGGCTGGAAGCGGTTGAGGACGCTGAAGCTGAAGATAATGGTCAGGACTGCGGGCACGGTGAGGAAGAAGACAGGGTGCCGGCTGACGAACAAGCCCAATTGGTGGCAGAACGACCGGAGCCCTCTGTGGATCACCTGCCGCAGCATCCTCCTCCTCCTCCTCCTCCCGAGCCAGCTTGCGGATGCTCCCGGCCGTCTTCTTCGAAAGCACGGGGGACATCGGGAGCTAAGTGGCCTGACGAGCCCCGCTGCCTGCCTCGGACTTTCGCGCTCACTCGCTCGCTCGCTCGCTCGCCCGCTGGCTCTTCCTTCCTCTCCCTCTACTACCCGCTTAAAACACTGCAGCAAGTTGCAGCAAGATGACCAAATATTGATCAATGGGGGGGGGGGGTGCGCGCGTGCGGGGCTACGGGGTGAAGGGGGGGCAGAGGAGGGGGTTCCCTCGGGCTTCCCTCTCCCCCCCTCCCCTTCTCAGCCTTTCAGCCCCGCTTCACTCGCGATCCTCCGGAGGCAGCTCCGGGCTGCTGCGGCGGCGCCAAGGCCCCCTTGTCCTCACCCCCCGCTCCTTCCTGGCGCGCTCGTGCAAAGCCCTCCGAAGCGAGGTGGGCGGCGGCATTTCAGGAGTGCCGCGGAGCTCTCGGCTGCTTTGAAGTTTAAGCGCCGGGCGAGCCGGCGAGGCTCCTGGAAGGAGGAGGAGGAGGAGGCGGCGGCTGCGCCTGACCCTGCCTTTCCCTTAAAAAGGAGGCGCGGGAACCCCCTGCCTACCTGAGGGTAGCCCGGCCTCTTTGGCTGTCGGGCGGACTGGAAGCAACCGACCAGGAAGGCGGGAACGGGAAAGAAAGATGAGGCTGCGGCGTAACCCAGCCGGCTCATTGTCTCTCGCGCCCGCCCTTCTTCTGGCGGGAGCGATGCAGCGCCCGAGAGCTGCGGCTGCGGCTCCGGCTCGGCTTCGGGAAGGCACCTCCGCCGCCGCCGCCTTCGCCTTCCTTTCTCTCCTGCTTCCCCGCCAGGATCGGGCCTGTGGCTAATCGAGCGGGTGTCCCTTCCAGCCGCGCCTTTTGGCTCCGGAGAGAGGTTTAGGCGACGGAGCCGGGGAAGAGAAGAGAGGAAATGGTGAGAAGGTCCAGCCGCTCTCGCCTAAGCTTCGGGCTTGACTACTGTAAGGAGCTGAGGGTGGGACTGCCCTTGACCCTGTGCTGAAGTGCTCTTGCTTCTTGCCTTCAAGCGCCAGGTACGTGGCCGACGATCTTCCAGGAGAACTGGCTGCCCGGAGGCTTCCAGGTTCAAGGCAGAGCGCTCCTTACTGACTCAGCCAAGAGCCTCCTGTCTCACCTGCCCACCTCATGCCAGCTGCTGGTCCATCAAAAGATCTGCTCGGGAATCCATCTTTGAAGGCTTTTCAGCAGCTTTGCACCAATGCCCTGAGGTGGACATTACACACACACACACACACACACACACACACACACACCAAGCACCATGCACAAAATCAGACACTTAGAATGCAAAATACCCCTTTTTTTCTGGGAGTGCAATCTTTCTTTTTCTTTCTTTCTTTCTTTCTTTCTTTCTTTCTTTCTTTCTTTCTTTCTTTCTTTCTTTCTCTGCCATTCTATTCTTTGGCTGTTTCAAATTGGAACATTTCCCCCTAATTTTTTTTACTATAGCCTATTTCAAGAATTTCAAGACAGCTAATAAAGGACTTTTTATAACAGTAGCATCCTGAGTTGGTCAGAATTAGGTACACTCACACACTCCTACCATCATATCATGTCTACACCAAAAACCTGTCACACTGTTTACCAATACATTTAAATTTCACAAAGTTAATAGCTTTTAAAAATAGTTTATAAACCAAATGGCTATAAGTATATCAGAGATTCTCATCTGCCGGATGTCTGTGTTCATATCTAGTTTCAACCCCCTTCTTCTAGTTTTGATACGGGCTTTCCTTTGGACAAGAAGTATCTTCAGAGCAACCCACCACTGTCCATTACCTCCCAAAGTCACAGATGTTAGAGTGGATGTTTGAGAAAAAAAGAATTCTCAAACAAATTCTAGTTTAAATGTATGTATTTAAATTCCTAACTTTTTAAAACCTGATATTATTGGATTTAAATATTTAGAAAAGCAATAATTTAAATTACAATATTTATCGAACTTGAGCAGCATACCATAAAATTATAAATATAGCATCATTAAAAAAAACCCCACACACACAGATTAAAAACTATACACCAGAGTATGATCGATATGGCAGGGAATCTCCTCTATCACTCTACCAGCCATCTCCAGCATGGAGCACCCACATTGGGTCCCCAAGCCAACCAACAGAACCAAGTTTTGCATTAAGATTACATTAAAAGATATACTGACCAAGATATTCCCACAAGTCTTAGGGAGTAGGTAAGGTTATCTTGGTTTATACAAGACAATCATATCTTGATTGCAAAAACCTGGATTTTTCAATCTGGATTAGATGGCAATAAAGATGTAGAAAATATTGCTTCTATTCAATAGCAGTCTGAAATTTTGTAATCCAGATATGGTAGCCATAGGACAGCCTCTTAATCTAAAATAGCTGTCATTAGCAACAATAGATAAAGGCATAATATTGCATTCTGCATCAAACTCTGTTGCCAAATCTTTTCCTATACAGGTAATATTACAAAAATGTAATGACAGCTATGCATTAGAGCCATTCAGCCATTGGGAGTTGAGCAGCCTGTACATTGTAACAATATAAAATAACTAAGTATGTGAGCTTTTTTAGCCATTATCTATGCTTTACGTGGCAAAGGCATATCAAATTATGAAAGAATCAAAACAAATAGTACATGAAAAGGGACTATATTCAGAAACCTCCAGGAAACTATTTTAGCACCGTGATTGAATATCTTAAAGATAATTTTTTGAGACTAACAAATACAATGAAACTGTAGTGTAATTAACATCCATTGGTTTTACTGTTTACCATTTTTTCAGTTTAGAAGTAGTGCTGCGTATGGGAGCATTCTATTTATTTATCAGATTTTTATCCTACTATTATTACGTTATAAGTAACTCAAGGTGGTGAACACAATACTCCTTCCTCCTCCTATTTTCCCCAAAACAGCAGCCCTGTGAGGTGAACTGAAACAGAGTGACTGGCCTAACATCACTTCTCCAGCTTTCATGCCTATGGTGGGACTAGAACTCACAGTCTCATGGTTTCTAGGCCAGCAGCTTCACTACACCAAACTGGCTCTCCATATTTCTTATTTTTGGGGTCCCAATCTCAGTTGTAGTGACTTGCTGTGGCCATCAAGTCAACATGCAAACTATCTGTCAAACTTTGTATTTAGTTTGATCTTCCAGAATTTATTTGCTACACAAAGCACACATATACTGTAACCCTGTGAAGAATTACCCGGGATGGTAGAACATGTGTTTGCAGAGATACACAAAGTAACCAGCATGGAAATTGTACTGGTTCTATTTAATCCAAAATTATTAATGTGATTAATTATTACAATTATAAATGAGCAACTGTAGTATCAAATCCTTAGGAAGTAGCAACTTCCTAAGTCACCATGACGCAGCTAGAAAATCTGCTGTTTATAGCATGTTAGTGCTGTGAGATGAATTGCATCGGAATGCCAAATGTACTTTCTTCCTTTCATTTCCACAGATAACAAGCTTAGTAGGAAGATAATTAGCTATTTTTATTTTTCACATATGGAAATGGAGGCTGGGAAATCAGGCAGTTTGCTCTGTCATTTAGTAACAACTGAGAAAGGATTTCAAAGAGGATTTGAGACTGAGTTTACAAATGAAATGTTCATTACTTGATTATGATAATAATAAATGACAATTTATTAATAACAATAAATGCATTGGTGAAACAGTCAATAGAGATCACAACATCAGGGTGCTGAAATGTACATAGTTTCAAGATAGAAGACCTAGACCAGTGATGGCTAACATTTTTGCCATCGTGTGCCAAAAGCGGGGGGAGCGCGGTGGGGTCACATGCACACGTGCCCACACCCATAATTCTATGCGCCCCGCCCCCCCTATGCTCCCCCCATTTTTGTCACGTGATGGCCTGGTGGGCCCAGTAGGCCCATTTTTTTGCTCTCCCCAGGCTCCTAGAAAGGTTCTGGAGCCTGGGGAGGGCAAAAACGGCTTTCCCCACTCCCCCCAGAGGCCCTCTGGAGGCCAGAAACAGTGTGTTTCCTGACTTCTGGTGGGCCCAGAAGGCCCGAAAATCAGCATGCGTGTCAGAGCTGAGCTCGCGTGCCCACCAATATGGCTCCGTGTGCCACCTGTGGCACCCGTGCCATAGGTTCGCCATCACAGACCTAGACCAATATGCCTGGGCAGAAAACTAAGAGAATCTTGTAGTTTCTTATTTAAAAACCTATCGTTATAATATCCACCTAACACAAAATTACTGAATAGAATGCAAGCTTTTAAGAGTTTTTCAGAACTCTTTATTTGGCAAGATGATAGGGCTTAATTGTATAAGTCCATATTCAGATTCAATTGCATCTCCTTTCTAAAAGTATTTTATTGCTGTTTATTTCAATGATTATGCTTTGTTGCATAGTCAGCCAGATATTCAGACTGAATTTAGCATTTTAACATACCTATCGGTAGATGGTATTAATTGATGGTATTAAATATATCATCGGAGGATGGAAATTGTTCAAAGTTAAGTTGTGATTTGTAATTGACTGATGGTAATGCCAAAGATGTTTAAGTGGTGCTTCAGTTGTTTTGGGGTTGCACCCAAGGTTACTGTTGGTACTATCTTTGCTTTCTTTTGCCATCATCATTCTACTTCTATTTGCAGTCTTTATATTTTGTTATCTTCTCCAGTTCTTTCTCTTCTGTTCTGTCTCTAGGTACTGTCACATCCACTATCAAAAAATATTGTCTTTCTTATCAACAATTATTAGGTCAAAGGTGTTATGCAATTATGATGATGATGATGATGATGATGATTCAATTTTTTCAATTCTGAATAAAATGAATTCTATGTTAAGAAGCTTTATAAACTTTTTTTTATTTTAATTAACAGTGAAAAAAATTATTGATATAAGGCTACCAATCTCAAATAAGGTACTTTGGATGGCTAACAAGGTGAAAAAATAATTATACAAGAAGATAACAATAGATGAAACACATAAAAAACATAAAACCAAAGAAAAACAACCACCAAAAACAACCACAACTACATTCAACTCATGAGATCCTGACCTCATGAATTGAATATATTTGTGAACAGTCAGATTGTAAGGACTTTACAAAAGGGCAACAGAATTGGGGCTAATTTAAACCCAGGAGGAATGGGGTTCCTACTACAGACACAGGCAATCCTTCTGAATAGAATAGAATAGAATAGAATAGAATAGAATAGAACAGAAGAGTTGGAAGGGACCTTGGAGGTCTTCTAATCCAACCCCTGCTGAGGCAGGAAACCCTACACCATTTCAGACAAATGGTTATCCAACATCTTCTTAAAAATTTCCAGTGTTGGGGCATTCACAACTTCTGCAGGCCAGTTGTTCCACTTATTAATTGTTCTGTCAGGAAATTTCTCCTTAGTTCTAAATTGCTTCTCTCCTTGATTAGTTTCCACCCATTGCTTCTTGTTCTACCCTCAGGTGTTTTGAAGAATAGTTTGACTCCTTCTTTGTGGCAACCCCTGAGATATTGGAACATTGCTATCATGTCTCCCCTAGTCCTTCTCTTCATCAAACTAGACATACCCAGTTCCTGCAACCGTTCTTCATATGTTTTAGCCTTCAGTCCCCTAATCATCTTTGAGGCTCTTCTCTGCACTCTTTCTAGAGTCTCAACATCTTTTTTACATCGTGGCGACCAAAACTGAATCGAATATTCCAAGTGTGGCCTTACCAAGGCATTATAAAGTGGTATTAACACTTCGCGTGATCTTGATTCTATTCCTCTGTTTATGCAGCCCAGACCCAAACAAAATTTATTTCTTAAAAAACAAAACACTTACATGTATTACCATTGAGCAATCCAATATAGTCAAGTCATTTTTGTAAACATCAAATGTTTTCAAAAAACAAACAGCAATATGTTTGTCAAAAGTATTAATGCCTTTTTTCCTGTAGAACTTTGATATGTAAAAAGCAAAATCTTTTAGCACTAGATGAGAGCTGCCTTGAATTCAGATATAAAAGTGAAAAATATTTTGCAAAACTTGTAGAACCTTTAACAATGTAGAAGCAAAAATAAAAAATAAAAATATATACTTTATGCCAGTCAATAGGAAAATTCTAAGGTATCCATAATTGCTGTAAAGGAACAACTTACTGAATTGCTTTATCTTGTGTTATCGTGAGAAAAATTATTTTATCCAGAAAACACTACCGTACTCTGTAAAATGAATAGTTATGAATCAATATTATAAAGCTACACATATTTATAAAGACAACTTCTTACGTTAACCATCTGAAAATCCTTAATTGTTGTATAAAAATCATATTGGATTGTGGAATTTTTTAAAATCTGGAAACCAAAAATTTACTGTCCCCTTCCTAAACACAATTTAAATAACAGTCATTGTCAAACCAATGGTAAACTTTAGAGGTTAACTAAATGCAAAAACAAAAGAAAACCAACAAAAAATAGAAGCAGGAAAAACAAACAAACAAAACCCAGGACATAATAGAGGAGAAGAATACAAAAAGAAAAAAAAACTTTCTAACTCTATATAGACAAGTAAAAGAAGTATGCTAGAAGCTATAATACAAAAAACAATCCCAGCAACTAAGCGACCTATCTCCAGTTTGAAAAAGAAAAAGTAAAACATAATATTTGCAAAGGAAATAGATTGCCATTTCATTTCTCCTTCTGATCCTAATTCTACAAACTTCATTGCAGTTCCATTTTAGAGAATGTTTTTGACTCCAGAATCTAAGGAAAAAAAACCAAAAAAAATCTGGTTGCATAAAAAATGTAATTCCCTTTTGACTTGCTGGAAAACATAACTAAACAGATGATAAGCTTGACTGCCCGAGGTGATAGATCTGTAAAAAAATATCTGCTTAACTTATCAGAAAAAAAATCTTATCTGTCACGACATGAGATAATAAAATATTATCTCATGAAGCGCTTTAGAGAAGTTGAACCAAAATTAGGCTGGAATTCTGGTAGATGAAAACAGAAACCTAAACAATATGCTGCTCTAATGATCTAATAATAATTCATCTCCAAGGGAAAAAAATCTCTCACAGAAATACATAACAACAATAGTAACTGATTAATTTGCCATTATATGGAATATTTAATATATAGATATAGATAAGAAACCATGTAAAGGGGTCAGCTCATCCTAACAATATTTATTCCATTTTTGCAGCCCATCATAATATTTAACATAATTGGTTTAAAGAGTACAGAATAACAGGGTTGGAAGGGACTTGGAAGTCTCCTACTCCAACTCTCTGCTTAAGCAGGAGACCCTCTACCATTCCAGACAAACAGCTACCCATTCTCTTCTTAAAAGCCACCAGTGTTGGAGTACCCACAGCTTCTGAAGGCAAGTCGTTCCATTGATTAATTGTTCTCCATGTCAGGAAATTTCTCCTTACTTCTAGGTTGCTTAGTTTCCATCCATTGTTTCTTGTCTTGCCCTCAGGTGCTTTGAGGAATAGGTCCCAACTCTTCTTTATATTAATACTTTTATAACCAGCTAATGCTACACTGTGTGGGCATTAAAACATCAAATAAAACTTTTAAGCATATCATTTTATGGATTTTAGATATAGAGGGATTTACTAGGAATCAACTAGCAGTTGTTTCTACCAAAGTATTTTAAATGATTTAGATGCCTACAGTAAAAAAAAATGCTTCTTATATCTCCTTTGTATCTGTACATTGATGAAATGGTGCTATGCTGGTGTGTGATCATAATAGTCATTGATTTGACTAAATAGTAGGATGTTGAAAAATGTACCAAAGAAGTTGATCCATGTAGAGTTCTTTTGTGTCACAATTAAGTTCCTGATTTAAGAAAAAGTAAATTAACTTTGCTGTATAAACTTTGGCTTCACCAGTTGTCACTCAAACATCTGTGTTCGTGCTTATCTATTATTAATAATTATTATTACTGTTTTAAATATTGAACGACATAACATTTAGCTTGTTATTTTTATTACAACGTAGAATTGTATCCCTTCTTTCCTTCAGGAGCTCAAGGTAGGCAGCATACATAGGGTTCACAAGACCTGTTTCCAAAATAACCTGGGAGTAAGATGGGCATACCCTGGATTTCAATCCTAGACAGAAAGCAGGAGGAGTAAGCGCTTTTCACTTTGGACCAAGTGTCAGGAATAATAATCAAGCTCACGCACATGAGGGATGTTTAGCAAAGTTAGAGTAGAGGCCATGTGAGTAGATGGTTCATACCTTCCTTCTGTCATTGTGATCAGTGTTTTGCTTCCTGGAACACACATTCAAAATAGGATGGGGGGGGATGAGGAACCCTGTGGCCTATCCAGACAAGCAATAGCTGTTCTTGTTGATCCATTTGGGAACAAACAACACAGCCAGAAAACATATAGAATGGAATTCTTATTGTGTATATTGCCTTTCTTCCCAGGACTGAGAGACAGTGACTAGTCTAAGGTCACACAGCTGATTTTGTGCCTTAAGGTAGCACTAGAACTCATGGTTCCCTAGTCTCTAGCCTGGCCTTCCAGTGCCTATAATTAACTATTGAATTAAATATTATGGGTATGAACATGAAAGATAAAGGAAATATAAGATGGGGCTATTGTTTACATTTTACATATTTGCAGAATGATTCAAAGGAAAATCAGAAAGAATATTATGGCCTTTCCTTAACAACTGTCCTGCATTAGACTACTGTTACCTAGATTGTCACTGCTTGTGGGAGTGGCAAACTATATTTTAAAATGAAAAGAAACACTGAAATCCAGATATTAGTATTTTACTCCATTGCTTTCTTCCACTCCATCTTAAAAGAAAATGTTCTGAAAACACACTTTCAACTCAGTCTTTCTTACCTTTATGATTCAAATAGACTACCATGAAGATGATCAGAACTGGGAGGCCAAATTTTAAATGGCCCCTAGATGGCACCAGAGAGCCATAGAAAAGTAATTCTTCACTGCCCTCTAATGGTTGTTTGGATTTTTGTATCCCCTATCTGATAACACTATCTTGAAGTGAATAACACATTCCAACATAATGTTGGCTTTGATTATGAAAAGAATACTGAGGAACATGGAAAGTAATTCTGTATATGAAGCTACATACGTATTTGTTTCTGTATTTAGAAGTAAAGTAGATGATTTAAAAATATTAGAGAATGCTGTAAGCATGTGCCACTACAATGCTCAGATCTGCCATGTGCACTTTTTCTACAGAATAGAATTACTGGTATCAGCCAGTAATTTTTCCCTGACATTTCCAGTAAGTATGGAAATGGTTCCTCTTTTTTCAATTTGCCATCATCAGAACACTCATTAATATGATTCTAATATAAATTTATTGTGGTGAAAGACTCCTAATTGTTGTCAATGTGTTATTAAAACAGCAATTAAAGACATAAAAATCATGGCTTAAGCATGCCTTCAACTGTATTTCACTCAGATATGCTCTTGCTAGCAGTATAAAAACCCTGGACTCAATTCAAAGTTCTTGATGACATAAAGAGATAGTTTCAAGAACAGATAGAAATTGCTATTTTAATACTGTAAAATGAAAATTGGATTCCAGAAACTGACGCTGACAATACACTGATGTGGTTGATAGGTTATTTATATCAGTACTAGGAGCATCAGCTCTGCATTCGCATTCCCCATTGCAAAGTCATTAACATGCTTTAGTAGTTATGAACCTCTAAAGCTTCTCCATTTGCTCCCTTCATTGGGCAAATATGAACATGTCTCTTTTTTTCCTGCTCTCCTGAGTTTCACAGGGATCATGGTGGGGTTCAAATCCAGCTACAGGTGCTGTAGTGGGCCAATATAGCCAGCAGATCATTGGCTGAATTTACAAATTATCAGAAAAAGGTTCAGGGAGACCAAAAAGTCTAATCTACTTTCCTAGTTCTTGGGAGAATAAAAGAGGTAGGAGAGAAGACACACAGACACAACACACAAAGCATCTCAAGGTGTGTCTGATAATTATTTATTTTTTAAAATATATTTCTCTGTTGCCGCAGTCAAAAATAATGTTAGTGACTTAGACAGAAAAAGTACAAGGAAGATATCTACATCCGAAAGATAAAAGCAACCAAAAAACCAGTACAAAAGGAAAACCATATAAAATAAAGAAAAAGATAGCAAGACTACCAGTGGTAACCACCACATCAGGGGAAATAAGAGATTAAACATGTAGCAAAAGAAGCAAACAGTGTACGGAATCATTAGTTTCTTTATTATTAGTTTGGAAATCTATGCTTCAGAATGATGATACAGTGCATCATAGGGCAATACGTTTTGAATCAAAAGGGGTAAGCTTATAGAATGCCTGCAAAATCAAGGATCTGTAACTCCCATAGGACTGGAATTTGGCACAGTTGTATCTGCATCAGTGCTGCCATGTTACCACACTGCTGCGGCCAGCGGCAGATATAGATTCATTATTTCCAGCACTCCCTGCCAGCTTCCCACAACCAAAATTAATGGGGAAGCCAGCAGGAAGTTGGAAGTTGCTCCCGCTCCCACTGTTTTTTTGCCCGCCCATAATCATGCCGTTTCTCTGTTTATGTAAGTATTGATTTATTATTGACAATGAGCCAGTCTAGTACATTTTTAAATTGGCCAGAAGTTTATAAGGAGGTTGAATTAATTCTTTGCACCTTTATTTGTTTTACTGCAGAAATTATCTGCTTTACTGCACAGATAGTCATGATTCAGCCACGTGATTAAGAATGGATTTATAAAGAACGAAGTCCAATATTTCAGTCAGTGTAGTAACAAAACCACAATGGCATGTAAGATTTTTGAAGATCAAATGTGAAATTGTGGAATGGAAATACACAGCTTGCCATGAACTTGTTTTCTTTAGTAGGACTAATATAAAAAGAAAATCAGGAACAGAGTCTCATATGGTAGGAGGCAGAATTTGGTGAAGCTTATTATTGGCATTTGAGAAACAATTGGAATTATGCTTCAATTTCTTTCTTTTTTCTTTTTGTTTAGTGCATCACTTCATTTAGTTAAAAACAAATGGCCCATTTAATAATCTTTGCTGCATGAACAGATAATTTTGTGGAAATGCAGTGGAAAAATATGTGGAAATGCAGTGGAAAAATATGAGTTCCATTTGCTCTTATTTCAAGTTCAGATTTATATAGGTAACTTCTTGTGCATACTTCTAAACTCTGTTCTCCTTAGCTATTTTTTTTTAACTCAGATAAAACCTAGTTGAGCCGCTCTTCACCATTTGTTCTCTTGGCTTTTGAGTATCTACAGACATCAAAAAGAAATTAATACAAGGAACCTGATTATGTTGAATTCATTAATATTTTATGTCTAAAATACTAAGCACATGCTAAGCTGTATACATAATATAAATATTTTGGAGCCTTGATGCAGATCATTAAATTATTGAATATTAATATTTATTCTAATCAAACCAATTTAAATAACATTTTCATTCTTATTACATTCTTGCAATCATATACATTAATGTAAGAGATTTATTTTGCAAGCTATGTCTAGAAATCTGGAATGTAAGATAAATCAGAAGTAGATTTCACAATATATTAAAATGAGATTTTTATGTGTGTGTATGGTGGTGGGTTTGTATTATCTGGAGGTGAGGGCAGGGGGTAACTGCATTTTGGAAACATTTGATCAGCTAAAGAGACCTGACACCTGCTAACAGCATTGGGGTCTCTTGTATCCTTGTAGATGTGGATATGTATACACTATGTTTCATGCCTGACTGAATAATAGAATGACTGAGTTGGAAGGAATCTTGGAGGTCTTCTACTCCAACCTCCAGCTCAAGCAGGAGACCTATACCATTCCAGACAAGTAGCTGTCCAGTCCATTCTTAAAAGCCTCAAGTGATGGAGCGCTCACAACTTCTGAAGGCAAGCCATTCTAGGTTGCATCTCTCCTTGATTAGTTTCCATCAATTGTTTCTTGTCTTGCCTTCTGGTGCTTTGGAAAATAGGTTGACCCCCTCTTCTTTGTGGCAGCCCCTCAAATATTAGAACACTACTATCATTTAACCCCAATCCTTCTTTTCACTAGTGTTGAACCACCCAATTCCTGCAACCATTCTTCATATGTTTTGGTCTCCAGCCCCCTAATCATCTTTGTTACTCTGCACTCTTTCCAGAGTCTCAACATCTTTTTTATAATATGGTGACCAAAACTGGATGCAGTATTCTAAGTGTTGTCTTATTAAGATTTTATAAAGTGATACTAATACTTCCTATGATCTTGATTCTATCCTTCTGTTAATGCAACCTAGAATTGCACTGGCTTTTTTGACTACTGCTGCTGCATACTGCTGGCTCATGTTCACTAAGACTCCAAGATCCCTCTCACAATTACTGCTATTGGGCCAAGTTTCACCTAATCTGTACCTGTACATTTGTTTTTTCTTGCCTAAATGTAAAACTTTACTTTTCTCTACTTTGAAGTTTGTTAGATAGGGCCCAATGGTTAAGTCTGTTGAGCTCCATCTGGATCTTGTGCCCATCTTCTGGAATGTTGAATGTTGACTATTCCTGCCAGTTTAGTGTCACTGCATGAGTTTAGTGTCATCTGCATGTTGAAGATGTTGAAGAGTACTGAGTCTAAGACATAATCTTGCGGTACCCCACCGCTTATTTTCCTCTATGTAGATTAAGGCATATATATTGAATGTGGTTTTGTCAGCCTGTTACAAATCTATCTAGCAATGATGCTACTTATCCCACAATTTTTTAGTTCACCAAGGTTGTGAACTACTTTGTCAAATGCCTTACTAAAATCCAAGCCCACTGCATTTTGCTGGTCCACTAATTTAGTCAAAGAATGAAATAATTCCTTTGGCATGATCTGTTTTGACAAACCCATGTTAACTTTTGGTTATAACTTTGCTTGCTTCCAGGTAGTGGTGGGATTCAGCCGGTTTGGACCAGTTTGTGTGAACCGGTAGTTGTGACCTACAGGTGGACCTGCCTTCCTGCTCACCTGCCCCAGTGCTATGCCATCCTATTTAGCTGCGTTTTTTAAGCTGCGCACATGCATGTGTGCTCACATTTTCGGTGCTGGGGCGAACTGATTGTTAAATTATGTGAAGCCCACCTCTGCTTCTAGGTATTCACAGATCTGTTGCTTGATTATCTTTTCCAGGATTTTCCCAGGTATTGATGCCAGGCTGATTGATCTGTACTTTCCTGGATCCATTATGTTTCCTATTTTGAAGATGGGAACCACATCAGTTCTTTTGCAGTTCTCTGGCAGTTCCCCAGTGCTCCAGGATCTTTGAAAGATATGGTTCAGTGGTTCTGAGATCACATCTGACAGTTCCTTCAGAACTCCGGAATATAATTCATCAGGTCCCAGTGATTTGAACTCGTCTAGAGTGGACAGGTGTTCCCTTACTATTTTCATGCTTATTTTAATTTTTATTCCTAGTCTGTCTTTTACGGTTATGTTTTGGTAGGTTGTGCTGCATTATCTTTTTGTGTGAAGACAAATGCAAAGAGTGAATTAAGCAGCTCTGTTTTCTATCTACTGCCTGTTACTTCCTTGCCATCTTCTCTCATTAGTGGACTGATTGTTTCCTTGACTTTTCCGTGTTTTTTATATGTTGAAAGAAACTTTTTAAAATTATTTTTGACATTGCAAGTTGCAAGTCTTACTTTATTCTGAGCCTTAGCTTTCCTGACTTCATCTTTGCAAATTTGGACCTGTTTTATCTCCCAAGAAACACCAGAGGCACTGAAAATTAAGACAGCCAGAAAAATCATCATTAGTGGAACCTGTGTGATCATACGTTCATAAAATTCAATTTAAGGACACATACATGTTGTCAAGAATATCAAGCTACTACATAATGCCTTCTAGAGAGGCTATGATATCCACAGACATTTACTGAAAGAAAGAAGAAAATCTGAAGATTAACAAAACCTGGCTACCTGCCTTGCACCATAAAAACATCCTGCTCAAAAGCAAGACCAGCCAGGAATCAGCTCCCCAAATTAGCAAATCAGAAATTAGCCTGAGCAAGAACCCAATTGGGATTCAGCTGGTCAGTCTGAACAATCAGGATCCAGCATTAAAAAACAATCAGAAATCAGCATTCCAAAAATGACCAGTGACACGCTGGCATGAACAAAATAATAACAGAATAACAGAGTTGGAAGGGACCTCGTAGGTCATCTAGGCCAACTCCCTGTCCAAGCAGGAGACCCTCCACCAAAAGATCAACCAGGAATTAACACAACCAAAACAGCCACTAAAGACTGGGCACAAAGAAAGAACCAGTCCTCACCAACCCAAACCAATGGGAAACCATCTTGGCTAAAGACCAGTCAGAACTCTGGACACCTGCCTGTAAAGACAGGAGCCAGGAGTCAGTCCTTCCTCAGCTTCTTTGATCTGTGCAGCAGTTTACAGTAGCTTGCCTCTGAAGACACCAGTGACAGTTGTTGGCAAAACATCAGGAAATCTGATATCTAGAGCATAGTTACTAAATCCTGAAGCTCAGCACTATTCAACACATACCAGCTGTGAAAGGTAGACCAGAATGCAATTGAAGCATTTGTTCATTTTACCTTGGAACGCCAATTTTCTAGGTAAAAATAGTAAATACATCTGTTTGTTTAATAGATAACTTATTGGAGACCATATCTGAGACAAAGAGAGTCTGGAAGAGAGCTGGAAACATTTCCATCTCCCAGTCTACCTTGACCTGCTTTGGAGTCCTCTTAAGGGTCAGCAGGGAAAGCCAATGCCTCTGCCAGGAGTATTTGACAGCCTAAAAGCTGACTAAATACTGAATGGGATCAAGTGCAGCAGTATTTCTGCTTGCACTTCTTGGTGTTGGCAGCTGGAGAACAAGTGAGCATGTTGCATTTGCATAGCTAGCTGGCTGCAAAGAGCTTTTCTGCAGAAGACTGATAAAACCAGTGGAAAGTAATCTTTTTTACTGCTACCCATGCTCAACAAATCCATAATCCTTCATATAGCGAGTGATAAGCTCCATGTTTTGGTATATGATTCAGAAGTCATTCATATCTCTAAACCATATTGATCTTTGTACTGTAATACCATATCCAAAAATGAATATTAAACCAAATCAAGGCAATAGTAGGAAATCCCATATCATTTGGGTAAATGTCTCCATACCATTGTATATTTGCAACATAATAAAATTCATCACCAATTTTTTTCAATTGGATTCTCTAGGATGTCCAATAAAAATTAAACCTTTTGCTAAATAGTTATCTAAACACTTATCTAAAAATGGTACGAAATAATCCTTTAGTTATATAAATAAATAGTTATTTATTTCTTAATACAGAATTCTTGGAGATAAGTAATATCCCCCTTAATATTTTCTTTAACTTTTTATTTAAATAGACTATAGATTTAGAATCATCCAAAATACATTTAGATAAATTTTAGATAGATACATTTAGATTTTAGATAGATGCATAGATATCATAACAAAGTAATGATCTTAGCACTTAGGATAGGAATAGGAAGTCAAACTATGCATCAAAGGCTCTTCAGAAAATTCCAACTTAAATAATTTTGGGAGCATTTAAGACATGAGCAAGCCTTGTCCTAAGAAGAGACTAATCTACAGAGCTGGCTGGGGAAGAACAGCCTGACTTTCATTCTTCCCACTTTACGGAAGTGGAATATAAGCAAGAACATCTCCCAGAAAGAACATACTGATGGGCCAATTCAGATAGTAAATCTAATTCGATTCTACTACATTATGCAAAAAAGTGTATGCTTATTAATTAAGTAATACTATACAGCATCAACAGACAAGATCATTACTTAATTTATGAGTGAGCCAAAGTTATAACTTGACCATTCTGCTATAGCAGTCAGAAGGGATCCATTTAATTCATTCTGTGAACTACAACCTGTAGTGAAGCAGTCCAAGAGGAAAGTGATACAGAGGAGGCAAGACTAAATACCTGATCTGGATTCAGCAGCAACAATAATGACAATAAATTCCTGGACACAAAGCACTACTGATTCTAAAATACTATGTGTTGTGGGTTTTTAATTTTCTTTGCTACTTGTGGTTTATTGTAAATCCCTATATCTCAGCCTTGAATTGAAATGCCGGTCTCAGAGGATAGACAGATTTGCAAATAACAAGCTTATAATACAGAATTTCACTCCCACCATACTTATTTTGTCAGAATTCAAATTGTTATTAATAAGTCAATGTGGTTTAAAGAGTTATCTTGCCTTTTTTCATTTGAAAGTTGACATTTTATCAAAACAGACAGATAAATTACTGTTCATATGCGTTCAGATCATGTTAACCCTCTTCATGGTTCCAATGAGAAATTGCCTATTCTTCATGAAATTTTAATATCCACTTTTCTGACAGAAAGTGGCTTTCAGTTCTGATCCCTGAATCCTACTGCCAACCTCTATGATTCCTTCTTCTACAAAGAAACCACCAAGGAATTTAATAGCAGCATTAGATTTCAGTTTCATTCAAGATGGATGAATCTTTACAACTCAAACGGATAATGAGAGCTCAGGGTATCAAGATTCAGGATGAATGAATCCATGCAGATTGAACATCAATGGAACAGGCTGCCACCTAAGGAAATGATGATTGCTACAGGGCTTCAGATAGAAGGCTTTGATCATCAACTAAAGAGATTCTGCTGGATCCTGCACTCTGCAAAGAATGAGATTAGTTGACCTCTAAGATGCCTTCCCACCATGATTCTGTGATTGCATTTCAGCTCCAGTTTTTAAGGCCTTGTTTCATTTGATCTCTTCCTTTAGAACTTTGGAGATAGAATACATGCTGAAGAAAGACATAAATAAATAAGGCAATATCTTTTCTCTCAGATTCCAAATCTGAATTGACCGATGTAAGAACATTCTCTCTTCACCACAGATAGAACCAGCAATATTTGCAAGGGGAGGGAAGTATCTAAAAATTGTGATGACAATGGTAAATCTGCAATCAAAGTCTGGCCCTTTGTATGTGCATATGTGAATGATGCACGTATAAAAAAGGCAGAGTTCAATCACACAATCACAGCCATTATCAATACAGTTTGTGGTTGATTGCAGTAAAATTGTTAGCTACATTGATACAGATACATTTATTATCAAAGCACACATGCCCATGTAATATATGACTTAAGGCCAGTTATTTTTTTTTATGTTAAGACACTTGGATGCCTAACATAAGTATCTTCTTCCACTACCACTCCAGAATGCCAGCTGTCCATCCTCATGATAGTCAGAAGAAAGCTTTAGTTTACACTAAAGAGATATGAACTACGTTAGACTTTTACAGAAATAGGAATCATTCCTCAAGGAATATACCAACCTAATTTAGCAAGCTGGATTATACTGTAGGTGACCTTGCACTTAGCACATAATATACTTCCCCTCCTGTCTATCATGGGATTTAGTAATTTAGTTTTTGAAAAGGTCAGCTTTGAACTTTAGCCTATTAATCAAAATGAAGGCAATTCATTGTTGGCTAAGTGAATGTTTCAATTTACTCTTGAGGACACATGGTTCATCCCTTTAAGCTGGTTAAAGTTGTCAGTAATAGAAACAATAAAAGCAATACTAGGGCATTGTTGGTAGATTCGGATAATCAGATGAAGAGAATGAAGAGATTGTAAAAATCTATGAAGGTAAAATGGGATCCTTTCATTTGAGAACACTGTAATTCCTCTCAGCCAAGGCTTCTGGTAGCCAACTGTTTATGATGTTACTTTCCCCACGTTCTTTTGAAATTATATTTGTATTTTGGTCTGTGACCGCAAATAAAGTATCTATCTAGAAGGATCCTTTCATTTGTAGATCTCTTCTAAACAAGTTCCTCCATTAGCTTGGAGACTTTGATAAAGCCAAGTAATTTAAATTCTTTGATACCAACAGTGCATTTTGTATCAAATAGTTTAAAAATTTACTGAAACAATAGAGTCCCATATCACATTTAGGACTAGCATTAGTACCTGTGTTGCCATGGGAAAAGGTCATTTGATTTGATGTATGTGCCTTTGAGAGAGGAACCTTATAAATGTACATTATTGATATCACAGTGAGAAGACTGAAAAAACTCTCAATAAGAATTGCTTAGTGGTAGTGATAATACCCATTATTATCACTTAGAGACTGAAAATAACCATAACTAAATATAATGAAGTTCTCATCATTTGAAGTAAAAACCAAAGCTCTATAAATCTAATATTATACAGGTATGGTCCAGCACTATTTCATTTAGTAGAGGGGGTGCTTTGAAATGGTAAAGGAAAGAGTTCCATCTGAATACCGTTTGTCAAAGGCATTGAGGTAAGCTACTTTGAATGTGAAAGGATGAGGGATAACATTCTTGAAACCACATTATTAAAAGAATAACTATAGTATAACATTCCATTTATTTTAGAAGATTAAATGAAATGGTGTTGGATAGAAAATATTCAATATTTGGATAAATTATATACTACTAGGTTCTATTAATAATTATGAGAGAAGAGTTATTAAGAACTTATACCAAGATTTTGTGAATAAATCAATTAACATCTTTGATGATACAGACATATTATAATCAGAATAGAATAGGACCTTGAAATTGTGGAAAATAAAGGATCTATGTAGAACAAGAGACTTTTATACTGTCCAGTTTGAAGAAATCACTGATCATTTTGCAGAAATCAAACATATAATTTTAAAAAACATATACTGATATTTCTTAGAAATAGATAACCTTAAACTAGGTTTGAAATAGGTCTAGAAGTCAGATTTAGACAAGGAAGTGGATTATGCAATATGATAATCCCTCTAAGGGTCTGGAGAATTTACTTTAAGCAAGAATTATGTTTTAAGACCATACATTGCTAGCATATAACCCCTATTATTTATAATAGAGAGGCAGTTTGATGTAGTGGTTAAGGCATCAGGTAGAAACTGGGAGACTGTGAGTTCCAGTCCCAGTTTACACCTTATGCCCAAAGCTAGCTTGGTGATCTTGGGCCACCAAGGTCCTAAGCAACAGCAAACTATTTCTGAAAAAGTCACCAAGAAAATTGCAGGGACTTGTCCACACAGTCTCTGAGAATAAGACTCAACTGTACAGAAGGGGGAAAACCCCTATAAGTAGTTCACATATTACATGGGGTACTAGAGGGTTTATAATCATAATAATTTTTAAAAAAATCTTTCATTTTTGGTGGGAATGCAGTTTGGTCTCAAAATTTTGAAAGTGGTATTTAATGAAAAACTCTAACAAAAACAACCAAATCTTGTACAGGAATTAATGCTTATTGACTTATTACATATATTTGATGACGTTACAAAGCAAGAACACTATGGTTTACTCATTTTAATAATAAAGTCAGTCATTGCCTATAAATGGAAATTCACTTAATGACGTTTGCCTGATTCATCTGAGATCTCCAATAAAATTAATGTATTTAAAAAAAGAGAAAATGAAAATTCAAGATTTTTTTTAATTAATTAAAATTAATTAATTTATCAGGATTGGCATTAATTTAATTATTTATCAGGATTTTATGTATTATGTATTTTATAAATGACAATTGTATTTTATAAATGGGATTTCAATGTATTTTTAAATGACAAAAGTAATATCTATCAGGATTAACTTAGTCAAATCTAAATCCTGAAAAAATGTAACCATGTATTTTAGCACAGTGTTTCTTAAACATTGTAGAAAAACCATCAAATGATTTGGATTTTTTTAAGGGAGAACACATGAGACCATTTCTTTTTATAAAAAGTGGACAGATGGGGAAAGTTAAAGTCAGAGAATATAAACCTGATTTAATAAGACTCTTTATTTTCCCTACATTTGAAACATCTATCATAAAACTTAATGGAATATACTGTAGGAGCATGCATGTGGGGCACATTTCACCACTGTCTGGAATGAGATTTGTTTAAGAAATTCTTATACTGGCATCGTATTCATCATCTTTCAGGATATGATCTTGGTTATCATAAATGCTGAAAATCTACTTTTGCATGGATATCCTCAATGAAAAGATAGTAGGTACCACAAAACCCGTTTTTTCTATAAAAGCTCTTATTTTCGGTGAACTCCAGTTAAAAAAAAAAGACATCTTCTTGTCTCTTCTTTTTCCTATTGTTCTTGGGGGAATACTAGTTTCTTTTAAAATATGTGGAACACCAGTATTTTCAAAGTATGAAAGTGGCTGGTAAAATTATGGAGTGGTACAGCCTTGTACTAAAAAAACCTCTCCAGGAACAAAATTATCACTAAAAAAAAGTTGTCAGAGAACAAAATTTTGATTAAAATACTTTGAAGTGGATTTTGAACCAACAATCCTTACATACCAGGCAAAAGAAGTAGATAGGGACAATAGATCTAAGCAGGGGTAATGTTCATTCCTCTGCGAAGTAGCCAGCTAGACCTAGCCTAGCAGTGGTGGCTAACCTTTTCAGCACCGAGTGCCCAAACCAAAACATGCGTGCATGTGCGCGTGTTGGAGTACCGAAAACTCAAAGACCAGCTGGCTGGCGCATGCATGCCTGTTTTTTGGCTGTTTTCAGGAGCGTTTTTGGCCCAAAAATGCCCGGGAAATAGCCTGGCTTTTGGCCATTTTCCAGCACTCCGGCACCTGCGAAGACCAATTGGCCAGCGCGCCAAAAACCAGAAGAGCAGCTGGCAGTGGCGCACGTGCCCACAGAGGGGGCTCTGTGTGCCACCTCTGGCACGCGTGCCATAGATTCACCATCACGGCTATGAAGTGTTCCAGCCCAAACAAACAAAGAGATTCAAGGCAACATAAGAGGAAAAGACTACAGGTAGTTCGTGATTAATGACCACTCATTCAGTGACCATTCAAAGTTATGACAGTGCTGAAAAAGATTTACAATTGGTTCTTGAAGTTGTGGCATCCCGAAGGTCCCCCATGGTCACATGATTGTGATTTGGGCATTTGACAACCAGTGCACATGTACAACAGTCAGCCAGGTGTTGTCATTTGTGACGTTCACAGCTGGCTTCCAACAAGCAAAGTCAGTGACATTAACATGACATCATGCTTAATGATCTCCATAATTTGTCTAATCACTATAGTCAGGGCTGATATAATAACAGAGTAACAGAGTAACACAGTAGGAAGGGACCTTGGAGGTCTTCTAGTCCAACCCTCTACTCAAGCAGGAGGCCTATACCATTTCAGATAAATAACTGTCCAATCTGTTCTTAAAAACCTCCAGTAATGGAGCACCCACAACTTCTGAAGGCAAGCTGGTCCTGATTAATTATTCTCACTGTCAGGAAATTTCTCCTTAGCTCTAGGTTGGATCTCTCCTTCATATGTTTCCATCTGTTGCTTCTTTTTCTGCCTTCAGGTGTTTTGGAGAATAGGTTGACTCCCTCCTCTTTGTAGCAGCCCCTTAGATATTGGAAGATTGCTATCATGTCACTCCTGGTCCTTCTCTTCATTAGACTAGACATGCTCAATTCCTGTAAGTGTTCTTATCCCCCAGTCTCCAAATCATCTTTGTTGCTCTTCTCCGCACTCTTTTTAGAGTCTCAACACTTTTTTTGTACTGTGGTAACTAAAACTGGATGCAATATCCAAGTGTGATCTTACCAAGGAATTATAAAGTGGGGCTAACACTTCATTTGAGCTTGATTCTATTCCTCTCTTAATGCAGCCTAGGACTGTGTTGGCTTTTTCAGTGGGATGCAGCATATTGCTGACTCATATTTAAGTGGCTGTCCATTAGGTCTCCTAGCCCTCTCTCACACTTACTGCGATTGAACCAAATACTACCTATTTTATAACTCTGCATTTGGTTTTTCTTGCCTAGGTATAAAACCTTGCTTTTCTCACCAGTTAATTTATTTTGTTGGATAGGGCCCAGTGTTCAAGTCCTTTTGGATCTTGAACCTATCTTCTGGAATGTCAGCTATTCCCGCCAGCTTGGTGACATCTGAAAATTTGATGAGTTCCCCTTTTATCCCCTTATTTAAATCATTTATTAAGATGTTGAAAACTACTGAGTCTAAGACAGAACCTTGGAGTACGCCACTGTATAATTCCATTAATGTACATGCAGTTCTATTGAGGACTACAAATTCAATGTGGTTAATTAGCCCGTTAAGAATCTCTCTGATTTGGATATAGTTTGTCCCACATTTTTTTTTATTTTACCAGGTAGTAGGTTGTGGTCTACTTCGTCAAATGCCTTACTGAAGTCCAACTAAATTACCAGTCCCAATTGCAGGTGTTAAGGTCTATCTGCACTTTCAGTCTGCAGCAGGAAGACATATCCAGAGATCAAATTTGTGATGGAAAATGAGTAAAGGCAAACAGAACCAAGACTGGACACCCCTCTCACCTATGGTAGGCTCCTGCAATGTGTTCCTGAACTTGGTTTAAATTAAGTTTCAAATATATCCGGTGCCTGTATGAAACCTCAAGGCATGCACTTTCCCTTTCAGCCCCCAAGCAAGATGCAAAATATGATCTTCAGTGCTAGCCTGGAGATCAGTATTGTATATAAAGCACAAATGGCACAGAAGGGATGGGTGAGAGTGACCCATCAGACTCCCCAAATATTAGTTCACAGAATAGGCCAGTTCAGATGGAGAAAATAGTCAGCTGGGGGAACAGAGCTGGTTACTACTTGGAAAATAATCTGCAGCGCCACTATAGACCCCAACTCAGTAAGGACAACATAGTGATTAACTTAGGATTTCTTCTTATTTTTTCCTATCTTTTTCCATGTTTAATATTTTTCAAAGGCAATTGCTCTTATTATCATATTGTCACATTAAACCAATGTTTCTCAATCTTAGCACCTTTGAGCAAAGTCGCTGGGAAATTCTGCGAGTTAAAGTCCACATATCTATTAGGATTAGAAAATACATTGTGATCAATCAAAAAGGGGACAATGAAGAAAATGAAACAATATGAGAGACATTGGGGGGGGGGGTCACAGTGGAAAACAGACCATGAAGAAACACTTGTTAAAAAGAGGATATATTTTTATGTTGTATGTTATGTGTTTGTCAGAATGTGTAGTAATAAAACAAAACTTTTTTTAAAAAATAAAGTCCACATATCTTCAAGTTTCCAAGCTTGAGAAACTCTGCCTTAAGAACATGAAATTAAAAGGCTGAGAATTTCTATAGTAAGACAGAACAATTGTTTGCATAATTTGTCTTAAAATTTTATTTTTTACTAAAATCTTGAGAACAGCTGAATTCAGATGCAAAATGATAGTTTTATATATCTAAATATTCTAAACCAAGCTAGAGAGCATCAAGGATTCCACAGTTCAAGACTGAGCTACAAAATACTCTCTTCAATTGTTGAGTAAAAGTTTAATTGAGTGCATGTGGGGGTTGTCTTTTTATGAAGGTTTTACTATGATTGTTTTGGTTTTTCTTACAGTGGATGGTTTGTTCTGTATTATTGTTTCAAATCCTCTAGAAGGATCTCACTGAAAGCAATGAAGATGGCACTTTGCTTGGGAGGTCATGGTGTTTTTTACAGCTCTCTTTTATTCCCCATCCCAACTCAGAAATACATTATTCTTGGCTGTTAATTACCAAGAATCTGGCAAAAGAGCATTTTCCTCTGCAGCTGTTCTTACAGGTGAACCCAAATTACTATAAATCTTCAGAAGATTTATACTCTTCTGTAAGCATTCTCAGTTTATGACTGGCATGAACAATGAAAGCTACACCTGCACTGAATTTTCAGGGTCTAACTCAAGTTTTCCTTCCTATTACTATTCTCATTTCATCTTAATTTCTGAACTGTTTCTCTTTGAATCTCCACTGGGACTTTTCTTATTGAGATTTCTGACTCTATTTTTCTATTTTGGGAGGACAGCTTAATAAAGTAGCATTCCTGAGTTCCTTGTAGTATTTATTTTCTAACCTAGCCTACCTCAAAAGGATGACCAAAAAGGGTGCTGTCAAATGTCAGGGTGTGTTAGTGCTCTGAACAAGGTTCCTTTATGTAGTAGTTTCTGCCTTAGACTATCAAGTTTGAACTGCAAGAATGTGGATGATAGTTAGATGGCAGTATTTTGCAGTCCTTTACTGCCCTCTAGTCGTTACGTGGAGTTTTGCAATACAGATCACATAACGCTACGTAACAACTTTGTGAAAGCATTTTTTCCTGATAATTATTGAAATTTTTGCAGAAGGAACATGAGAAATCTACAAGGAAGATCTTTGAATTTTAAAAAATGTTTTTTCTCCCCAAAATATATTTTCATTTTTTTCAGAATGCCTCTGCTCCTTGAATCTGAACTTAAGCCTAAAGCAATGAAAGAAATGAAGCTTTTCATCCCACATTAACTCTTTCTGTTTTGGACATACCTCCTCTGTCAAGGAGAGCCTCTTAGTTTCTTAGAGGCAGGGGTCTCCTCTATGGAAATGCAGGTTGCTGCTACATCCTTAGATTAGCAGCTCCCTGTCTCAAATCTGCAGCAGCCTTACTGCACTCTCTGAGTAGGAAAGTTCTGCTTTGGAGCTTAATTTAGAAAAGCCAGCCTTGTCTCTCATTCCAGTTTTGGCCCAGAAGGCCTTTTCCAGTGGCCAGAATGCCAGTGAGAAAAAAAGGAAGCTGCAGGGCCAAACTTACATTCTCAGAGCTGCATTTTTTTTTTAATGAACAGACAGACAGGTGGGGAGATAGATGATAGATAGACAGACAGATGATAGGCATGATATATCATTACATAAAAATACTTTGAAGTCTTTTTAAGTCAGCCTTCAGAAATGTTGTTTGGCTGATCTGCAGTAGATGAAATGTTCTGCTGCCAAAGCAGCTTGGCAAGAAGAGGAAACAGAGTTCTAAAAAAGGATAATTAAGACACAGGCGCTCAATGTACTCTCCTCATATTTCCTGTTTTAATAGAGGATGGATGATATTCATGCAACAAGAAGCATTCAGCCAATTCCATTATTGCAACCCCAGGAGAATCTGAAGGAACAGCTATTTATCCAGGACAATTTAAAAGAACAACCTGAGAGCCTTAAAAATAAAATTGACCTGGATTCTAGAAGCATTTCCATCTATGCTGTTATTAAATAGCATATGCAGGTTGTTATATACTTTTACACTTTCCTCCCCTTCCCCATTTTTATTTCTGATTTGCTTTTCTGTACATTTAGCACACGAATATATGTTTCTAAGTTAAGTGTTGTGTGTTGTCAACATTTTAGATACATAAAAACAATGAATTTACACAACCTGGGAAACTTTGAGGAGACTTCAACCTTTTCTTCTAATCTTCTGATTCATTCTCTTTCTGTTCTGCCCGTCAGCCTTCTTTGGCCATAATGGCCTAAACATGGATACATAATTATATTATTTTAATTACTGTAAATTAGATACCTCATCGGCTAACCAAAACATTGATTGCACCTGTGTGAGTTCCATTAAATATCGTTATATGCATTGATATGTGATTAGGACATGGTGATATCAGTGAAGAATATTGGTCAGAAAAACAGTACATTGCAATAGTTTGAGGAGAGCGTGTTCAACTGCAGTCAGAAGATAATTGGTTTTGTTCCTTCTTTATATAATGGAAACAGGAAAGCTGACCTTCAACTAACAAAGCAGGACAGGCCATAATCCTCATAAACAAATTGAAGCCAAGCTGCAATCTTACAGCAGAACATCTGGCCCTCCATTTTGTCCATGACAAGGTGACATGATCTCAGAGAAGCTCCCACAGGGGACTTCCACTCTCAGCCTGTCCTAACAAACGGAAAGAAAAATGAGAACACCGTCAATAATAAACTGAAACAATCAAAAGTGAGGAGCAGTAGAACTGCAAAGAGATCTAAATCACAAGTGGCTATTAAACTATTATTTCAAAAGAAATTGGAAATGATGTAGAAAGAATTCATAACCGTAACCATTCATTTTGTCTTTGAAGAATGGCATTTCTGTGCCCTATAACTGTGCAAGCCGTATGATAGGCTTCTTTGACTAGAAGAACAACTCATTTTAAACGCACATTTTAAGGGGGTTTGCTAAATGGAATTATCCATCTATGACTAAGAATACATTTTTGCCCCATTATAAAAGTCAGCAAAAATAGTTTAAATGTATTAGTTAAAAAAGAGATAAACTCACTTTTCAAATAGTGCTCATTTGGATTTGTCTGATTTTTATTTATATACAAGAAACCATATTTTAAAGGTACCTAATTTTTTTTGTTAAAAACCAAGTTTATCTTAAGCCCATAATACTATACTGAAGGAGAAAAATATGAGTTGAATATGTCACTGTGTAATACAGGAGAAACTATCTAATATGAAACAACTCTGTCTATCTAGCAAATACGTTAAGGCAGATTATTTCAAAGAGGGTGTATTAAATTACTATTGCATGCTGAATGAATGAATTAATGAAATTTCTATCTGTAGATTTTTTTAAAAATTAGACTTTAGGTGCTTTCTATTCTTTTTTCAGGAATGATAGCCACAATTACCACCACCACCCACAATGTATGTGCAAGAAATACAGAAAAACACAATGTTACAGAGAGGAATATTTAGCAATAAAAAGAACTAAAGCAGGCTGGTTTTGCACGTGGTTCTATTCCTCGGAAACTCTTTGCATTCCCAAGAATCAGGCAAGCCCTCTTACAACATGACAAATTGCTATTAAAGAAGGTTAATAAAATAGAAACCACAGATTACGGGCATGTTTTAGCCAGAGACATTTTACAGATTTTGAGAATGGGAATAATGGAATCAGAAGCAGCTTCTGTACACCACTTACAGCCAGATAGCCATGTATTTGTACCCATCTTTTGGCTAGCAGAAAACATGCTAGCTTGAACTGTTTTGCCCTCATTGTTGATCCTTATTTTACTACAAGAATGAGGCCAGTGTTTGGTTGTTTATAGATTTAATGAAGGACAAGTTAAGGAAAAAAGTTGGTAAGTACTCCATTGTGTCATCGTTTCAGAGATATTTCCATACCTAAACAGAGAAACAGAAAAAAGCCATAGGAGTGTGAGTAACTTCTGACTTCCTGATGGTTTCCCCATTGAGCTTTTGGCAGGGAGCATCAGGAATCTTTCCTTCCTTCCTTCCTTCCTTCCTTCCTTCCTTCCTTCCTTCCTTC
>WNWU01000072.1:1645018-1812453 GCA_012654045.1 Ptyas mucosa
CCTCCCTCCCTCCCTCCCTCCCTCCCTCCCTCCCTCCTTTCCTTCTGGATTTTTCCCATAGCCACTTATTCAGTCAGTAGTGATCTAAATGGAGCAAGAAATTTTAGGATTGCCTTATTTTAATGCTTTCTTTAAGGAAAACATGTATATATAGGATTAATTATGTATAATTATTTTATAATTATATTATATATTTTATATTATGTGTATAAGAAATAAAACTGAAAAACTTTTCAAAAAAAAAGAAATTTTAGGATTAATACCATTATTCTATGTGGGTTAGAAGCATTGCTGTTGAAAAGCAATCTCCCAACAGCACTTGCAAATAAGTATGAAATGAATAGTTCAGTTTCTTTGGTTTGACTTTAGACATTGGAATGTCAGTACAAAAGTTCATTACTAACAGCCAGCTATGCTATCCTTAGATGCCAATTCATTATTATTCTCTACGTTAGGGTACAGATAGTCCTTGACCTATGACCATTTAATTTAACAATCATTCAAAATTACAAGAGTTCTGAAAAAAATGACTTGCATTTAATGACAATCGCAAGAAGCCCCATGATCAAATGATCAAAATTTGATGTTGGCAACTATTGTTGGCAACAGGCATGTAGTTACAATGGTTGCAGCATCCTAGGGTTTTGAGGTAATCCAGGAGTCCATTGGCATTCATCCTGGTCTCCAGTTAAAAGTTATAAAATTGATACATCAGACCTTTGTTTTGTTATGGGTTGCTGTTCTAACTTTTCTTCCCTTTCCAGCTGCCTAGCTTTTTTTGTAGTTACCATTAATTTAAGGCATGACCCGTTGAAGTATGGATCTTCACCTCAAAAATTGGACTTTTCTCATTTTGTAACAGCATGTGTGCTTAGGATAAGTTTCACTGCCTCACTAGTCACTTTCATAAACACACAAGGTACCAAATCCAAGTAGCAGATAATCAAGAGTCCAGGTTTTTTTACCTAACCTGAAGCTTGGTTACTGAACCAGACAAGGCTAACAATCGAAGAAATCTTGCCCAAAACAAATCAAAAGAAGGCGAAACAAGCTGATGTTGTTCTGGTAGCTATTGGGTTGCATCAATTCTGCCAACCAAGCATACTGATCTAAAACACCATTGCATTTAGAAGGTGGGGCTACATCAGGGTTGCCAAACTCTTCAGATCATCAACCCTTTTATGAAGGTTTAAATTATTCTTCACTCCCAAGTATTTATTACATGAAAATAATTTAATAAATACCTACTACTTTAATAATATTACAAATAAGAACAACGACAACAATAATGGATAGTTCCATCAACTCTTGGAGTTCGTATTGACCACTTTGGAGAACCTTGAGCTACTTTCACCATGCTTCAAACACAGCCATGACATATGTATCTCCACAGTCTGCATGTATCACAACCTGATATCTTAATAGAATAACATGTGAAGAAAGGGGGTTAGCCTTTCCCCCCCTAATGTCTCTTTCCCCAAAGAAACTATTCATCTTTTTGAAATCACAGATATCCATTCATTTCATGGATGGCCAAGACCCACCTGTATATCAACCAATATCCCCGAGAGCCTCCTAGGAGCAATGTGACAGTGGCACTCCATAGGTAAGGCAAAATTTCAACATATCCACCAACATTCTCCTCCTATGTGCTAAAATATTTTGGAGATGCATCTTCTACCGTTTGCACCAGTATACAACCGTTAACTTCTTTCTTGGCTCAGTTTAGGCTGGCAGGACAGCCCATTGAAAATCATGAACTCATTTGTTTCAGGCACACGTAATCTAAGATAATATTTAAATTGTGCAAAGTGGAAATAATGGAGGAAGGAACAGGGAATGGTAGATTGCCAACAGTGGATCCATCAATTCCAATCACCCCATACATCAATGCAGAATCACCCTGGAGGCCCTCTGGAAGAATTCAGAGTGTTCATCCTCTGGAACACAAAGTCTAAACCTTTTTCCTTTATATTTATTGCATTTGTAACTATATACTGTATGAAAGGGACAAACAAACAAACAAACAAACAAATAAAAAGGAGGGAGTTAGTCATTTAACTCTGGAGTTATCCCTTCAGCCTATTACATAAAAATAGTCAGGAAGAACATCCCCAGATTTTCCTAGGCAGAAGGAGAATGCATAATAGTGTCCCATATCAAACAGAAAATTCAGAAGTAAAAAAGCCAGGGAGGAAGGGAAAAATTAAGCCCTCTGCGGATGTTTGGCTTGACAGGATATGATAGGAGTGACAGACATGGGGGAAAAAATCAGCAAGCCACCAGTTGGGAAAGGCAGAAGGATTTAAGGTAAAGCTTTTGTCAAATATTGACACAACCGTGTAACAGTAGAATCTTACATCTTCAAACTGGCAAGATAGTATTTTGAGCATCCTTCTAAGTATGACTGCTGCAAGACTTACAGAGATAATGATTATGTTTTCAACCACATTGAGAGCTTTAAGAATTAAATTGTCATCCATCAATACAGATACTCTGAGCAAACAAAAACTGCACAGGTGTGTTCTGGTTTTGGCTACCTGTGAATGCTAGAGTGGAAGGAACTGGATAGAAGGAACTAACAAAAAGCAATCAATAATAGTTATGGATTCCACATGGAATCACTCTAGGTAACCTTGGGATGTAGCTTTATAATTTGCCTGCCTTTGGCCTTTCCATACAGGGAGAACAGTGAAATGTCCTCTAGAGCTGCAAAACATAAGACACCATTCCCTGGAGTAATGATGGGAAGCAACAGAGCTCCAATTTCCTGTAGCCATGACTGACCAAGTTCTTTCCATTCTCCATTTCCATCCTTCTCCACATTCTCATGCTATTTGATGGATATATGTATATGTATATGTATTTATATAAGTGAGTCGCTCGATAGAGAAGTATGTCTTACCTTATAGAACAGAAGCACATCCATCTTCACCATCCCATGTAGGGCATATAGAGAGAATCCTGTCCATAATGTACACTTACCCTTTAACTGATTCTCCCCACCTCCAATTTACCACCAGATTATTCAACCTGCTGAATGATCCCCAGTGACACACAGATTTTTCAACAACTACTCTCCTTTGGACAGGACGATTTCTTTTGAGCATACAATGTTTCTCTGTTATTGAACTGAGCTGCTACTTTTGCTTCCACTTTGAACCCACATATATATGCTGCACCCTTAATAATTCCTTCATGCATAAATGTGCGTTCATGTGCATATGCATATTCACATGCATTCTGTTAAATGAAAAATATGGTTTCAGAAGTGAAGCCGAATTCCTGTACTGTATAGCAGTTGTGGTGTTCTAAAATTTCAGGTTGAGCAAAAAACCAGAACCTTCTGCTAGCTTGTTAAGAAGAGAAAAATCTTAAGTATTACTGCACACCCAAACCATAGAGAGTCATCACAAAACTAGAAGGCCTAGTTTGTAGCATCACTGAACAGCCATTAGAGAACAGTAATTTGATCTTAGTTGAGTTGTGACAGCCTCCATTTTTTTTAAAAAAAATGATGTTTTGAGTCTATAGGCAATGCAGAAAACCACTGGTGAAGCTTTGAAGAAAGATTTCTATTGTATATGAAAAAAACAACAGGGCTAATAGAAAATACCAATCTTCCTAACAATGGCTGGAGCAGATGTTTTTAATGTTTAAAGTACTGACATTACTTACATCCATGGTCACCCATGAAATAAATAACTTTAAAGGGCTATTGAAGAAATTAGACTTTCTCTGTGCCATGAATATATAATAGATAAGAATTCCCTTCAAATTACGCATACAAAAAGAGATTAATTGAAGTATTTGTAACAGAGCTGAAACTAAAGAGTAAGTCTTGTGATGTGGGTATGTTAACAAAATCTTTGATCAAAGACCAAATTGTGTGCAACTTAAAAACAAGACAGTGGCAAGAATATGTATTTAGAAAGGTGAATTTTCTCTTGAAAATACTACTCATAAATGCCAAGCAGCAGGAGTTGCTCACTCATATTTGAAAAATATGGAGCACATCAAAGATAATCCCCAGTACTGGCCATACAGAGCTATATTAATCAGAAATATGTATTTGACTCTAACCAAGTAACCAGCAGTAGGCAAAAATAAAACGGAAACATAAAAACTTCTATGTAAACAATGCAGTAATGTGGTATGAAATATGTCTATAAACAATGTTCACCATACAGACAGAAATATCACAAATGTGGAAAGTATATTACACGCTAAAATGTGCACAACTACAGAAACAGTTCACGACACTTATACAGAAGTGTCAAAGGAGTATGAATCCAAAGATTATGTCTTCATTGATTTAACCCTCAGGACAGAGTGAAATAACAGAAAGGAGGCCTGGTTGAGATGATGACCACTAATAGAATCCCTATTCTTAGTAAGGAAAGAAAACTTACTTTTAAAAAAACCTGAGGTGCAAGTCAGGGTAATTGATAAAAGTGACTACAATAGGTTGAAAATAAGCCAGGAACCTCATATAAAGTCATATGTTAAGGGCCAACAGCCACACTAGATGGCTGTGAACTTCCTTTAAAATGAAGAGTCACTCCATATAATATTAAAGCAATAGTAACAGGAAATCTGGGAAGAACTATCCAAGGACTGGACAAATCTGAAAATTTAGAATATTCATGCATGAGACCCAAGTCATGCATTTCAACAGCATGACTTGGGTCTCAGTTTTATACTTTGCAAATATTTAGTAATGGCAGATATTCCACCTGTATATATTCCAGATTGAATGCTAAGTAACAAAGAGGGCAGTGAACCTGAAAGTCATGTGAATGGCATAGACAGAAAAATCTAGTGAGTTGTCATATAAGACAACAACTCGCAAAGCCACTAAAGCAGATGAAATTCATAAGGAGATTCCATAAGGCAATCCAAGGCCAGGCACAGGAACAAACATTATCCAGACATTTTCATCTGGATTGAGTTTTTATATTTAAAGGTCTGTTTCTCTAAGGTTTCTCTGCATCATTGTATCTTGCTCATTGCAACCCAGAATTTTAAGCTGCTTCTATAAAGGTTACTGAGCGATTGATAGATCCAAGAGATATATCAGAGATACTCTGCACTGGCTTATAGTAAAGCATGAATTGTTCAGTGTAAGGTTTCTAAAATACATCATCTTACTTTACTAGGACTTGTTAGACATGAGGATTTTCCTTTCATCCCATGAAAAGGGTACAGTGTTAGTTCGTCCTACTTCAACAGTATTGAATGAAAGACTCAGAGAAAGCATATCTAAATTCTTATCACAATGACAGAGCTATGCCTCCTTGTTCATTCTTTCAAAAAGAAAGTGTAAAACACTCAGAATACTGGGACTTTAAGCCAAATTGATATTGCAAAGCTGAGTGGAAGGCATCTTTCCAGTTGCATCTGAGAATGAATTCAGTTATATAATGAAGATATTCAATTAAAAGAACATACCAACTGAAGATGAGGAAGGTTATCCAAATACCATAAGACCAGTTTTGTGTAACTAAGAAGCTGAACAAACTAATTGAAGGTACTGAACATTTCATGAATAAGATATTTTACTAGGAAAAGCGGGCTGTGAGGAAATTGGTATTTTTAACAATTGAGCCTACTTAAGTTATGGGAGTAATGGTATGTTCCTTGCAATACAGCTTAAAGTTTTTTTTATTGTTCCAGATCAGAACTGCATCAAGAAAGCCTTGTCATTGCCTTATCAACACCACAGGTGATGACTGAAGCACACTCATGTCTGAATGGTCCTATGAGGTGGGTTTCCTATGAGTGAAAAAGCACTCATTAAATACAGTTATAGTCTAGGGTTTTTGTATTATGAAACTCAGTATCTAATACATGAGCCAGTTCCCGGTACTGTTACAGTACAGTATGAAACTACCGGTACAGTTTCTGTTGCATTTAAACATTTTTCACCATATCCTGAGCTTTCCAAAAGAAATTTAAAAAGCTGGAGTTCGCATCAGGAGCCTGGTGCTGTAAGAAGAGTGGCTTTATTCTTTTGCTTTATTGAAATAAAATCTATATCAAGTACAAATATTACTACTGGTGCTGAAGAATTAGAATTTAATTTGGTTCAATTTTTTTTGTTATGGACATCTGTTTCACAAACAATGGAAAAGGTTTGAGGGTTTGTTTTTCAAAAGCCTGTTATGAGGAAAAATACCAGTCTATTAAACATTTCATGTAAGTTTTCCTTAAAGAAATCAGATACGACACATGATGAAATGAGGTTGACTTTTAAATTTTTTATTTATTACTTTTTTATTTTATATGAAAAGACTCACTGACATAAACATTATGTATTTTTGTGACTTGACTTCTTCACAGTCAGTAATTTTGAAAACTAAGATAACTTTACATAGACATCTCTTGTTTTGCAGTGGCAATTACTATGAACAGGAGGTAATTTTTTTAACCAAAACATTTTTATTTTAGTATACAGACTAACAGGAAAAGATTTATCTCTCATCTTATATATGTAAAGGAGACATTCCAATACAAAACAGAGTACATTTGAAGGATAAACCAATCAATGGTACAGATCATCATTAGGACAGAAGATAACAGCAGAAGTGCAGAAGATAACAACAACATTCTAATTAGCAAGTTTGTAATATGGCAGTCACAAGGTGAGGGCAGTCTTATGCAATCTCCCCTCTCCCCCCCTCCCGACCTTTCAGGTAACCTTGCCCTTGGAGGCTTATTTCATCAGCAGCCATTCTTACTTCTAGCCTTTCATGGAAACATTTTGAGCTCTTTATCTAGTCATTTGCATAAAAGGGATGGAAATGCCCTTCCATAACAAAGAACGTTGGGGTTGGGGAGAAAAATAGCTGTCCTTTGCGAGAAAACCTTCCCTATCAGAAGATTTTGGGCAGTATTTTCTTTTTATTTTAAATAGTAATTTTATTAAATGTTACAATAACAATAATAAAAAGTAATACAAAGGAAAAGAAGAAGAAGAAGAAAAATGGAAGATACAGAAAAGAAAGAAAAAGAGAAATATAAAAAAGAAAAAATAAGAATATAGTAAATAAAGAGAAAAATATATAAAGAAATGACTTCTCTCTTCATCGGAATACAAACAGTTTTAGTAATTTAGCAAAATTAAGATCTCTTCTTCCCAATCCATCACTTATCTATGAACAAACCCATAAAGCCTTATTACTTCAGTCATGATATCAGCAAAAGTAGATTAAGGGTTACCAGCAGTGGTGGGATTCAAATAATTTAATGACTGGTTCTCTGCCCTAAAGATTTCTTCCAACAACCAGTTCATCAAACTGCTCAAAAAGTTAACAACTGGTTTTCCCAAAGTGGTGCGAACTGGCTGATTCCCACCACTGGATACCAGAGATAGCAACATATTTTATATCTATTTTAACCTTGATCAAATAAGCCAATTGTATAGTCTTTATCTTTAGTCCAGTGGTGGGTTTCAAAAAAAGTTATTACCGGTTCTGTGGGGGTGGCTTGGTGGGCATGGCATGGGAAGGATATAGTAAAATCTCCATTCCCACCCCACTCCAGGGGAAGAGTACTGCAAAACCCCCATTTCCTCCTGATCAGCTGGGACTCAGGAGGCACAGAATAGATGGGGTGGGGCCAGTCACAATTTCTACTACCGGTTCTCCAAACTACTAAAAATTTCCACTACCGGTTTTCCAGAACTGGTCAGAAACTGCTGAAACCCACCTCTGCTTTATTTTATTTTTATTTATTTTATTTATTTAGATTTATATACCGCCCTTCTCCCCAAGGGGACTCAGGGCGGTGAACAGCCAAAAGTAAAAAACATACATACAAAATTTAAAAGCCAAATAAAACCAAATTAAACAATGGCCCCAATTATTTAAAATCCCAATTATAAAATATTAAAACCCCAAATATTAAAATATTTACAATTAAAAAATTTTTTAAATTATTTTTACAAAAGAAGGGAAAAAGGGAAGAATTAGGCCAGGCCCGCCTGGTGGAACAGGAAAGTTTTTAGCTCACGGCGGAAGGCACGAAGATCCGGGATCCACCGTAACTCCGGGGGGAGCTCGTTCCAGATAGTGGGTGCCCCCACAGAGAAGGCTTTCCCCCTGGGGGCCGCCAGTCGACATTGTTTGACCGACGGCACCTGGAGGAGCCCCTCTCTATGGGAGCGTACCGGTTGGTGGGAGGCTATTGGTGGTAGTAGGCGGTCCCGTAAGTATCCGGGTCCCGGGCTTTAGTCCCTTTAAATAATGAACTTGATTTTTTTCATTTTTCATTTCACTCTTGGTTTGTCATTTGTATATCCATTATACTTATTAAGACATCAACTAGTTTCTTTTGTATTTCCAGTATAATATCCTCTTTCATGGCATTCTTTAGACTGTCATTTTAAAATCAACTTTCAAATCAGTGTTGATCTTTTCAGATAAAACCTGTTTCCCTTCCATAATATTTTTTAAACACAATCTATGTATAGAGACAGACACTCTTAAAATTAACTTCTGGGTCCATCATTCTCAAATATACTTCAATGTGTCCAGTGTTAAAATATTTTGCTTCATTCTTAATTATTGAGTTTGAGAGTTCTTCAGTTATAATTTTTAGTTTCCTCTAATTCCCTCTAGTCTAGATTATAAAATCTTACCTTATTATTTTTTTAAAAAATTATTTATTTATTTATTTATTAAACAAATTTATATATTTATCCAACTCACACAATTACTCCAATTAAAAATAAAAGCATTTTCCCATGGGAAGGATTCTTTATAATTAATTCCAAAATCTTATTACAATTTTATCTGGACCCAGTCCATGTTTAACTTTTTAAAAATTCAAGTTTTAATCAGCCTTTTGTTCTTTATTCCCATGTTTTAAAATTCTTAAACTTGTAGTTAAAACTTCTTTCAGTAAGGATTAAAAAAACTCACTCAAAGCTGTAAAACATGCCAATCCAAAGGTTCCTAATAGCTGAAAAACAGTTAACAAGCAATTTCCAAAAACTATTAGAAGTGGAAATATGTGAACCCAGAGTGTACCGCATTTACCATGGTTTCAAGAAGATGGCTATTTCCTCATCTTCCAGAGCCCTAAACATATCAGACTTGCAATCTCCTGTTGTCTTGCAATCTCCTCACAAGGAGCAACTCTCTGGAACTCCTGTGGATGATTTCAAGTCATTTCCTTGTCCAGAGAGGAACCACGAAGAAATGGTTACTCACCAGTATTTCATTCCACTGCAGTTGTTGACTCTGCTTTTTATGGCACTGTCTTCAATCTTCCATTTCTTCCATGGAAGCCAGCAACCTGGCATTTTCTATCCTATGGATATGAATTCAGTCATTCTATTAACTTGCATGGAGGCTAATTAATGTATTTCTGTTTCTCTCTGTGTGTGTTCTCTGTAGGTACACCATTATCACCAACTCCACATCCTGATTCTCTAAGCAATCTGAAGTATTCATCAAATAAATCCCAACCTGCTGTACATCCTGTTAATGCAAAATTCATCTCATACCCCCCTCTTTCTTTTACACTTAACCCTCAACTTATAACCATTCATTTAGCAATCGTTCAAAGTTGCAATGAGACTGAAAAAAAGAACCTATGACTGGCATATGGTAGCATGTAATCACCATTTGCGACCTTCCCAGACAGCTTCTGGCAACCAAAGTCAATGGGGAAGCCAGATTCACTTAACAATCGCAGTGATTCATAATTGTGGCAAAAAAGGTCATAAATCAAGTGTGTCTCACTTAATAACCATCTTGCTTAGCAACAGAAATTCTGGTCCCAAATGTGGACATAAGCCAAAGACTAATCATATTATATGGAAGTATTAAGTTACTTGCTGAGGATTTCCCAAGAGCTCCTATGCGAGTGAACAAAGAAGTCAATCAATCACATTTCCTTTTGGAAAATCTGAAGCTCTGGAGATAGAATAACACAGAAGCCTGCATGAAAAAATTATTTGTTTGTTTGTTTGTTTGTCAAACATGTACAAGATAACAAGTGTATGAACATAAACATAAACAAAGGAACAAATAAATGGGGACAGTAAGACAGGGACGGTAGGCACGCTAGTGCGCTTATGTATACCCCCTTAACACACCTCTTAAGAATGGAGTGAGGCCCACAGTAAACAGTTTGAGGTTGAAACTGTGAAGGTTTGAGGCTGTAACAACGGAATTGGGTACAGCATTCCAGGCGTTGACCACTCTGTTGCTGAAATCTTATTTCCTGCAATCGAGTTTGAAGTGACTTACCTTGAGTTTGTATTGATTGTTTGCCCGTGTACTATTGTGGTTGAAACTGAAGAAGTCGTTGACAGGCAAGACATTGTAGCAGACAATTTTGTGTACTATGCTTAAATCGGACCACAGGCGGCACAATTCCAGATTGTCTAAGCCCAAAATTTTAAATCTGGTGGCATAGGGAATTCTATTGTGAGTAGAGGAGTGGAGTATCCTTCTCGTGAAATACCTCCGAACCCGCTCAATCATATTAATGTTTGAAATACAGTGTGGGTTCCAGGTGGACGAGCTGTGTTGAAGAATTGGTCTCGCAAAGGTTTTGTATGCCTTAGTTAGCAATACAATATTATTGGAGAAGAAACTTCGCAAAATTAGGTTAACAACTCATAGTGCCTTTTTGGCAATGCTGTTACAATGAGCTCTGGGGCTTAGATCATTTGAGATGAGTACTCCTAAGTCCTTGACAGAGTGAGGGTCGTCTACAAGATTGCTTCTGCCCAACATGTATTTGGTGTTCTGTTTTTTATTGCCAATGTGTAGGACAGAACATTTATTAGTTGAAATTTGGAGTTGCCAATTATGTGACCATTCTGACATATAGTCAAGGTTGCTTTGTAGGGCAGCAACTTTGTCAGTGGTGTTAAATAATTTTACATCATTGGCAAAAAGGATGCAGCTGCTTATAATATGATCATATAGGTCTTTAATGTAAAGCAGAAAGAGTGTGGATCCTAAAATGCTGCCTGAAACATGGTTCATGCACAAGCTCCATATAGCCATAGGTTATTATTTTTTAAGGGTAGCTTTATTTTGCTCTCAAACACAGCCAAAGTCATGGAATTGCAGAGAAGCCAAGTTGTTTTCCCACTTGTGTGGAAGTGCCATATGTATGCTTCCTCCCTGGCTGTCTTCATTCAGTGTTTTATTCCCTCTTGTATCTTCACTGTGTAGTCCTCAAAGTACCTGGACACACATAGCAATAGTGATGCTTCATTTAATCCAATAAATTGTATTAGTAGACTTCCGCCACACTAGATAATTCTCTTGCTTTGGATAATTTCTTGCCAATGGGAGCAGGATTATTTTTAGAGAAGAAGGAGAAATCTGTGTATCCTCTGGATATGGATGATGCCCCACATGATTTATTTCAGGCAAGCTATTGCACAGTAAGTGTAATGCTGCTATGTTTAATAAGGATCTTTGGCCTGAAAATAAGTCAATATAAAGACATTCTCTAAAAGAAAATTTCCCATTGTTTTCCTGCCCCCAATGGAGCCACAGCCTTTCTCACATGTCTGTCTTGAGGGGTCTGGGAGTCTCCCTTAGTGATATGATGTGAAAAAGACACGGATCACTCTACCTGGAGCTTGGATTCAAAAAGAAAAAAAAACTTAAGGAAACTTGTAGAAGGACTTTTCTGCTCTCCCCAATAGCTTCTATGATATGATAACCAGAAAGGTCTACAAATTTTCCTCTTATGGATTTTCTTAAATTAACATCTGAGGTTGTATGGTAGTGATGAGAACAAAAAACACTAATCTTCATCTAAAATAAGACTTCAATTCTCAAATAACATTTAGGAACTAGAATACCAATTGATACTATTGGTTAAGTCAAAACTTTGTCAGTCTGTGATCATTCTATAATAGATGAGACTTTTTGATGACAGCAAATAATATTATAACTTTTAACCATAAATGCTTATTTATAAGTGACCAGCTGATGGCTCTATGACAGGGCTATCAAACTCTTGGCCCGAGGGCCAGATGCGTCACACACTGGCCATGCCCATGCCTGGTTTAGCGAAAGGGGGAAAAGTCCCAATACATCACATGACGACGACGTGACAATGTAAGTTGTAAGCACATGCTCTATGGGCATGTGCAACTGTTTGCCTTGTGGGCCAATCACTCCCCAACAATGCCACTTTAGCTTCTGTGTTTCCACCCTATTCCTTCTTTTTTATGTTCAGCTCAGCTATAAAACCACTTTCTCTTGACACATCCCCTGTAATGCCAGACATCTACATCAGACTTCAGGATTTAAATAAAAGAAATTCAAAATGTTTAGTATAGTGGGGCTGATTTCATCAAGAATAAGTACACAATCCTTGCGCCAGTTATTTTGCTGAGATGAAAAGAGAAATTTGAATGTTTTCTTATTTATAGAGAGAGTAATAATGGCTGACTGGATGTTGCTGAACTATACTTCCTAATGGCCTCAAAGAGTATGATCATTGATGAAGGATGCTGGGAGTTCATTCTGAGTAACATCCTGAGGACATAATTTCTCCATTTGGTGTCATCTCCAGTGATCTCCAGTGATGATTACTCCAGATACTTCCCCAGATGCCTCTCCAGATGTCAGTTCAGAGAAGGATGAACCAGTTCTGGGCACTTCAGAAGGGGAGTTGGTCAATGTCTCCAAGCAGCTAGCTGAAAGTGATTTGGCTGAAGCACAGCTGCAGCAGGACAGTCCTGAGGCTTCAGGTGGGGAAAGCACATAGCTGCAGCTAGTTAGTGATGATGATGTAGGGCTGAGAAAAGGCAGGAGCAGCAAAGGTCAGCCTGATTACTTGTGAGGAGGCAGTCCCACCCCCTCTTGATGGGCTGGAACAGAAGCTGGCTATTTAGCACAGCAGACAGATGGAGTTGATGCTGGGAACAACATGTACATTTCCTGGCTGTGTGTTTCCTGGTCACTGTGATTCCAGCCTTGCCTTGGATTGACCCTATGCTTTGACTTTGGATCATGCCTTATGAACATGGCACCCTCTTGTATAGTGGATTTATCTGGTTTGGAAAACTTTCAAGAGCCTTGTGAACTCACTGGCCACTGCTCTGTAGACTAGCATTGGTCTGCTTTTGGCTGGACTTAATTGGGACAGTTCTGGATGAAGGGAATTGCTGGGGAATATTAACAAACCATTAATCCACTGTTACATATGCGTGTGAGTGAGTGGGAGAGCACATAGACTTAGAGATTCTTCCTGTAGTTTAGACTTTGGCTTGAGATGGCATGGATTGTGTTTAGGTTGTCCTATGGTAGGACTGGGATGCGGAAGAAACATCCATCCTACCCTTCCTTGTTCTCTTGGCTACCTTTGAATATGTTGATCACAGAACCCTTCTTGATTCAGGAAGTGGGAACAGGAAGCACACTCTTACAATGGTTACTTCTCCATCCTGCAGAATCAGTTCCAATCAGTATTGATGGAATGCCTCAGAGCTTAATTTTATCTTTGCTTCAGTTTATTATCTACATGAGACTATAGATAAGGTTATCATAAGCACAAATGTTAGATGTCATGTTGTTGCCAAGGGATGCCATTAAAGTTTTGATTCGGAATCTGGAGGCTATGGGGAGTCTTGGTGGTGAGGAACTCTTGATAGGCTCAACCCTAGCAAAACCAAGAAGCTGTAGGTTTTGAGGCCTCCTAAGTCTGGAGATTTTACATTTCTAGTTTTTGATAGGGTAGCTATTGCCAAAACTCTGGATGATCTGATTTGAAAATGCAACCACATTTCTGTATTATTGAAGGTGCATTGTTTTATATTAGTTAGCAAATGTGAAGACTTCATTAATAAGGTCTTTGGAGAACCGGAAGACTTTGGGGTTGGCAGACTTTTGATTTTAAAAGTATTTGGGTTTACTCACTGCTGGCTGTTCCCTTGTGATCTTTCTATGTTCATTGTTCTCCTCAGCCGGCTTTTCCAGATTAGCTGTCTCTTACAGAAGTGCTTCTAATTTTCTTAAGCCTGGCAGATCTCAAGGGCTGACTCTCAGGTTGGGAAAGACAAAGGAGTATCTCAAAACATTAGTCAAAATAAGCTGCTGGAAAGTTTAGTTTCATTCTGATCCAGCAATCACAATCTTCCTTCTGCAAGACACACAACAGCTACAGAGGTTGCCAGATTTCTGCAATAACTATGTGTGATGCACTCTTCTTGCTATTGATTGTTTCAGGTATTTGTTTTGTTTTTGTCCTGCATTTTAAATTTTAAATGTCTTTTTATTGATCTTTCTGTATTTTGAATTCTGTACTTGTGTTTTATCAGTCTGAGATTGCAAATAAAATAAGTTCATTCGTATTAAGCTGGTGGTTATTTCAAGGACAATCTTATCTGAAAAAAGAATGGATAGACCATATGTCCTAGATTTTGGGATAAGTGGTTCAAATAGCTTTCAGAGAACCTGCTTTATGGAAGTTCCTACTAAATAAGGGCTAGAGTTTTAGCTTATTTGATTTCCAGATTCGGTATATTACCCCCTTGCCTTTTGACATAAACCCAATCAATAAGATCATACACCTTGCTTAGATTTGGCTCTGTGGTTGGGGTGTGTGTGTGTGTGACAGTTTCTGTGACTGATGCAGATCAAAACCAGCAGCACAAGTGATCTGTTTTTCTTGAGCAAAGGCACATAAAGGAGCATGTATGATTTTTTTTTATCTTGCCTATTTTGCAGGAGAGGAAGTAGTTGATATTCCCATGAAATAGATGATAATACCGAAATAATAAAGCTGACAGCTTGAACACCCAATCCTGTCCCAATGCGTAGAATTCAGGCAGTGATTGATGAGGCTGAAGAGAAAGATATCAGGAGACTAACCCATTGCTATCCTGAAACTACCTTGCTATAAGATGTAAGGACAGCATTTATTGTACTGACAGCCTTTCCTTCTAGCTCAGTGTTTCTCAACCTTGGTAGCTTGAAGATGGGTGGACTTCAACTCCCAGAATCCCCCAGCCAACAGCACTGGCTGGGGAATTCTGGGAGTTGAAGTCCACCCATCTTCAAGCTACCAAGGTTGAGAAACACTGTTCTAGCTCAAGGACAAGAGGGAAGCACTTTAACAAGCTGTGATACTAGGTGTATAACTGGAGCTGAAAAAAATGTTGGGATGTTTGCCACACCAGTACACAGATCTTTTTCAAGTTGCATTTTATGTGAATCACAGAACAGGAAAGTACCAAGCCATGAAGTCCAACTTCTTCCTCAGTGCAGGAATTGTAGTTAAAATGTATTCAAATTTTCTGATGGTAATAAATCAATACAAGTCAGTGTTATAATGCAGAGTGGAAAGGCATCATCTTTTTTCAGTGATTATATTTTTCTTCTTTTCATTTTGCTTAATCCAGCCCATGTCACACATCTATTTCAGGAACCAAGCCATATTAAGCACAGGCACAATTAAATATTTATTTTTAGCATCATAAAGCAGTCCTTCAACATTAAACATTTCTGTCAAGAAACATAAATAGAGCACCGTTTATCATACTGTAAATTCTCAGATGTTAACAAATAAGAAATATTGTGTCTTGTATCTTGTGCTCAATTGTTCTAAAATTTCAGAAACTGGCAAATCATTACAGGTTCTTCTTAGTGGTTTCTTGCTGCCATTTTTTAAAAGAAGCTAAGAAACTGCATAAAAGTGAACATCTGAAATATAGAATATTTTACTTTAATTCCTTGCTACCACAATAGGTTTTAATAAGAGCTGAGTTGTATTATATTAGAGCCTCGGTACAATGGGTTGCAGGGGAAGGGAGTATCTGCTATTCATAGGTATCTGCTGAACTGCAGGAATTTACATCATTTGTAAATGAAAATTGATGTTCCATTGTAATTTGATCTGCAGAAAGTTCCTAGTGGATTTATAGCCTTGACAGGAGTCTGCATATCTGATGCTCCACAAGCTAAATGTAGCTCACAACTTTTGAATAAAATCTCAACATCAGGTAAAAGTTTGTTTGATAACACAATTTTAAGTGTTCCCAGAAGTTGTTTAATTTTGGAACACCCAAAGGGAGCCCATTTCAAGGTCAAATTAATTCTGCCATCCCACAATAAAGTTGAATCATTCCAGAACCAAATGTTTTGAATGCTTGTCCTTTTGAGGAGGTATAAAATATTTTCTCTCTCCACTGAGAAACTTTAACCAGCTCACACACTTCCCTAATCTAAAATTGCCATTGCTGCATGCTAAAGAAACAAGTTATTTTCCCTGTTTTTTTAAAACTAAAAATATTTGTAAATTTGCTTCTGTTAATTAGGGTGGGGAGATAGGAGGCTCAAAGCAATATACTTTACAAACAGTCACAAAAATGTAAAGGCAAAAAGGCCTTAACTGTAATATAATGTGTTTGAATCAATGCCAGTGGCCTCTAAATTGGATATTAGATAACAGTTTGGTCACCATATTTTCCCCAATGAATATTCATATGGTTTAAGCAACAGACCCACATTACAAGAGTTCAGACTAAATAATGAAAACATAGCTCACAATGGCCAGATCACTGTTTTCTAGGAACAGGCATTGCTGAAACACCTTGGGTTAAGGTTAAAGCACTTCTGGCTGGAAGATCTTCTTAGTCATCCAGGACCAATGCTTGGGCCAAGAACGTTCATCAATGGAAGCTTCCCCTTTAGGTAAATGGCAAACTATCTGGAACAGGGTAGCTATATCCCCAATCTTACAAAAGGACAGATAAATCCACCAGTTGCATTTTTTCCCCCTTTCTGACCCTCTGGTGAAGAAATTTGCAAGTGTTTGTAAATTCTTCTTGCAGCTTTTCTATGTACTGAACCCCCAGAATGGATAGAGCTAAGATGTACCTTTGCTTCCCGTATTACTAGGAAAGATAAGGAGCCTTTTGAGAAAAAGAGATGCCAGCTTCATTGAACACCACAGACATGGCTGCATGCACAGGGAGTCAGAGCTGTCTTTAAGTGCTAAGTATGCAGTGCTTTCTGCCTGTATGAATTAACCTGCCAGTTTCAATTTCTCCCACATTCGTCACATGTTATTTCCATCCCATTTAGCACAATATTTAAGAATTTTGGTAAATTCTTCTTTAAAAAATCCCATCAATCCTATTTGATCACAGAACCTTCACTGAATCTCTATTTGCTATTTCAGGATTCTCATTACTGGTATAGCCACAGACTCCCTGCCATCTATTGCAAAACAGAGCTAAAGCTGATGCCCAGAAAAGACATGTTTGTTTTAAGAAGCTGCGACCAGGTTGTTACATCTGCTCCCCTGGAGCACTTCATAGTGTTTTGTTTTCCTTCAAAACCAGAATGCTGCATAGCCTTACTGGTTCTCACCGGCAGAAAACACAGATCTAACCTCAGTACTTAAGAATGATTTCCCTTGTAGGTTTATGTAAATGTTGAAAGAACAGTGGACAACATAGAACCCTGAGGGATCCCTTCAAGACAAACAGTTATTCTCCCTTGCTAAACTTGGTCAATATATCTCAAGCCAAGTAGATCTGGATTGATCACAAGGCAGTGTTGCCAAATCCATAGCAGCCAAGTGCTATTGAATGGGCCAGATGAGCCCAGTCCAACCAAGAATACATTCCACCTACTGTTTCAGCTGCTGGTTATCTACTAAGGTTGCTTCTGATCCAATATCAAGGCTGAATCCTTCCTAAAATTGTTGAACTTTTCCTCTTCATTCAAGAAAACCTAGAATTGCACTTCTACTACATGTTCTGACCAGTAATTTGGGAGTCATTGAAAGATGGATGGCATATACAAATTTAATAATAAAAGAAACATATACATTTTAAGGGATACACTGTACCCAATGAATACTTATTTAGCAAAGTCAATTGCAGTATCAAAATTATATTAAAAAGATAGTATAGAAAAGCACATGCCTGCCAAATTCAAATCTTCAGTGACAGCATGCCCACCCTCTGCACTTGATAGAATAAAAAGATCTTTTTAAAAATTTGCTTTAAGGTTTTGGCATCACTTTGTTTCCATCCAGCGGGAAACCAATTTCTGCAGTCTATTGTAGATATGTAGTCATATGACTGATGGAAATAATATCAGTAGGCAAATAGACAAATAATAGACACTTTAAGCATACTTTTTAAAAAAAGTGTATTTTCAAAATACAGAGGTTTGTCTTCAAATTTCAGATTCACAAACCTCAAAGATTTGGACTCAAATACCCACCAATTAATTAGTAGGCAAATTAATTTTAATTTAGAGGAGGAAAATGATCTGTCCTATCTGAAATCAATTCCTCTTATTTCTGCAGGACTTGCACATGCTTCCTTTCTTCAGGCCTCTCCGTTATTAGTAAGAGATTTTAATACTTTTTTCTTTCTTTCTTTCTTTATTGTTTATTGGTTCAATTTATATGCCGCCCTTCTCCGGAGACTCAGGGTGGCTTACAATACGTTAAGCAATAGACTTCATACTTTTTTTGTATATACCTGCTTAGTAGGGCTTTCGGGGGGCCCTAAGCGGTGTTCTTTTTTATACAAAATCAGCTTATTGCCCCCACAAACCATGTCCTCATTTTACCTACCTTGAAAGGATAGAAGGCTGAGTCAACCTTGAGCCTGGTGAGATTCGAACTTGGAGTAATTGCAGGCAGCTGGTGCTAGTTAACAGCACTTTAGTCTGCTGTGCCACCAAGGCTCTTCGCTTATTTAATGCTAATAACAACACAGCCTATATACGCAACAGAAGCAGGAGTGATTTGACAAATTTTAAAAATGTCACAATGAAGAAAATGCAGTGTGACAGCTGGGACTGGGTGAATGAAGTTGACAACCAGCATTACTGGTCAATTCACTGAAGCCTGGATACCTGGATATGGTTACTCACTGTCAACAGAGCCATGGCAAAATGTTCTGTCAGCACACAGCATGACTTCATTCCCAAATTCACATACTTGTCATTGTCAAAGAATGCTATTTTTATATATAAAGCCAGAAAATGAGTTCAGAGAAGTTGGAGGAGTAGGGAGACAGACTTTACCTAAAGGCAGTAGCACATCACATAGTGAGTGACCTGAAGATAATAAACTCTACTCCAAACCAGAATTCACCAGGAAAGACGGATAATTTCAGGGACAGATTTCAATAATGTATAAGTAGTTTTATAACTGACTCATACTTGTTGGTCAGAGTAAAAACTTAACCATGGTTAAGTTTTTTGGAATTTTGAGAATGGAGCAGAGCCATTACTCTAGTGTTCTGACTGGCTAATTGGCATCTAGCAGCATGGAAACAACAATGGAGCCAGAATAACCTGTGGTTAAACATTTACCAACACACCACTGTTATAAGTGGAAGTTATCAGCAATTATAATCAGAGGTATAATCAAAGTAAACAATTAAAACCCACATGGTGCAAAAGTTACAGGATCAGTCTTACCAGATATGATGTGTTACTTAATCCCATCAGAAGGCTGCTTGTCAACCTTAAAGTTAATGTTTAATATAAGCCTCCACTTAATTGAATTAACCTCTGTTAATGCTAAGACTTGCTGTATTGGAAACTTATATTTTACGTTATTTGAAACCTGAGTTTGATCAGTTTTGAAATAAAGCACCTCTAGCATAATTATATTTTTGTTGATTTTTTTAAAAAAATCAGCACCTCAAATTGGGGGGGGGAGGAAATTTTCCTTTTTTGCCTTTTCTGAAAGTTGAATGTTTTGGATAAATTAAGGCTACAATGATGGTGACTTCAGTATCAAAGAGGAGTTTAAAAGATTCTATAAACCATTTTATATCACTGGAGATGCTCTCCAGCACACAGAGCAATTCAAGGCCAGGGCTCACCATTGTCTAACCTCCATGGAGAGAATGACTGCTACGTAGAAACTGCAATAAAATGTGTTGTTGGAATGTTGATGAAGATGATTATTTCTTCATATCAATCTTGTTTGGCTGCCATATAACATGTTCCAATTCTGATGAAGTTGATGATGAACAAAGGATCGGGGAGGCAATAATATATAATACTTGCCATGTAGCTGGTGAAATGGTGAATCGCTTCTATTAACATCACTGCCAAAGACAGTGGTTAGGTTTTACTACTTGCTGCCTAAATACCAGTAGCTGGGCATCACTATAAAGTGTGGAATATTTTGTATTCTCCTAATTAACATTGCCTAGAAAGCAAACAGTTTGAAGGAGGCCATGATTATATTACTGTGATGGCTGCTGCAGTCACAAATCATCTGAGGATTTTTCTGACCTGGAGTGTGTTATAATTCCATTCTATCAGAGAAGCCAAGCCACACAATTTTTACTGTGATCTAGAAGCTGTAATTCAAGCAAAAGATGTTCTCCTTGTGACTGTGGCTCTGATTTATGGAATACAGACCAGCCAGAAAAGTATGCATATTGTAAAATAGTGTGTCATCGTTTTGGAGATTTCAGTTCATTTAAAATAGTGTCAGGCCCAAGAATGACAGAACAATCCAGTCAAAGTTCAGTAGTTTATTTGCTTACATCATCTGGACAAAATCTTGTCAGACTAAACCTATACTACTCTCATCTTAGTTTTTCAATTTTTCAAAAATCAATAGAAAACTTGGACAAAATAAGGTTTGAATAGAGCTACTCTCTGTCTCTCAAATAGGCAAATAGAAGATTCCAGTGTCTCATTTTTGTCATATTCATGCTTCAGTCAATCAAGCTACCCCCCTCCCTTACTTAACCCCACAAAGGATTATGCCACCATTATTGTAATACCATTGGAAGTCACTGTGGGAGACGGGAAGCCTTTAATTTCCACCCTTCCACTTATCTTCACTGCTTTGGGATGATTGTGAAAGCAAATCACGTATGTTTTCCAGCACTGCTGCCCAAGATCTCTACTCTTACCCAGGTATATTCAAAGGTCTTTTTTTTTGTATTCATACATTTCCATGACATTTATGAATCTAAAAGAAGATTCATAAATGCCATAGAAATTTATTAATCTAAAAATGGAGGAATGTGCATCTGGAGAAGGAGGAGGGATTCCTGGCAGGAGCACTGCAGTTTTCCATGGATGAGGCGATACATTCCAGAGAGAAGACAAATTAAGAGACTGCACAGTCAGTAAGAGGTTCTGTGTATATTTCAGGATATATTTATTAGGTAGAAGGTTATAGCTTTAGTGTGGCAAGATTCTGTCTATTACTGGTAGGTATAAGCAAATAAAGGATAGGACTTGATTGGTTCTCACTGTGTCATGTTTGGGTTTGGTCCTGACAGGGGAGTCCATGCTTACAATGTCATTCTCAATGTGTGAAGGAAAGGAAAGATAAAAACCTAAAGGTAGGTTTACCTGGAGACGCTTGAGTTGCTTAACATTAAATGGCAACAGTGTTTCTCAACTTCAGCAACTTTAAGCTGGGTGGACTTCAACTCCCAGAATTGCCCAGTCAGCTCTCATCTTCTGGCCTGACTGTGAAAGAGAGGATCTGCCTGGAAACCACTCTTCCACTAAGTGGGATGGGAGGAGGGAAGCTACCCCTTTCCTATTGATGGACTGACCTTGGCTTTCGTTGGAGGCGGGAGAGAAGGGGAGTGAAATACATGCTGGCTGGCGAGTTTTGGGAATTGAAATCCACAAAGCTTAAAGTTGCTGAGGTTGAGAAACTCTGGTGTGACAATATCCCTAGTGTCCCTTAAAATTGCACAATGTTTTGGCAAGGATTTCCTTTCTTTAATCAGCATGGCCTAGTCCCAAGGATAAATGGAAACTTTTGAATTTTTGCCTATGAAGCTTACTAAAATCATGCTAAGTACTGGGCATATCACCTGTAATATTTCTCACCATGCTGGAAAGCACACCCTGTTGAAAGACTGATGCTATATTCTTTTCAATGAACTCCTAGGGAAACTATGCTCTTAAGGAGAATAACATTGGTCTCATGTTCTGCCCATTGATTGATTGATTGATTGATTGATTGATTGATTGATTGATTCGATTTATATGTCGCCCTTCTCCGGAGACTCAGGGCGGCTTACAATGCATTAAGCAATAGCCTTCATACTTTTGTATATACCTGCTTAGAAGGGCTTTCGGCCCCCCCAAGCGGTGTTCTTTTTTATACAAAGTCAGCTTGTTACCCCCACAAACCGGGTCCTCATTTTACCTACCTCGGAAGGATGGAAGGCTGAGTCAACCTTGAGTCTGGTGAGATTTGAACTCGCAGTAATTGCAGGCAGCTGGCAGCTAAGTGCTACCTAACAGCGCTTTAGTCCGCTGCTCCACCAAGGCTTCTTCTCCTGGTAATTCTTCCCAAGCCAAATGGAAGAGTGGCATTTCGATAAGACTCCTGTGTTGAAGCCACCATGATTACTGTGACTCTTTCCTCCACCAGGCTACCTAGCTAGCCTTTTGTTTTGTCTCTGAAGCGACATGCACAGCTGATTAATAGTTTTCAAGAGGCTACTGTCCTTCATGTCATCTTAATGTTAGTATTCACTGCTTGTCATCCCAATATCAACTCAGTGCATCCTCATGGGGTACCTTGGGATATATCCATATTGCCACGCAGAGAGATTCTGCCTCTGGATTGTACTCTCAGGGATGAAAAAAGAGATATTTTCTGCACATCCTCTGCTGATCAGAATAAGTATTGCGGGTATATTTATGAGGTAGGAAAAGAGACTGGATCCCAGAGTTTCCCTTACTTCCTTTTAAATGTTTTTCTGTGTTGCATTTTGTTTTCAAGAAGTTTTTGTGACTGCTATTCTTCTTCTATTTTTTTCCAAGGCGTTTCCATAATTAATACTCAAATTGATGTTGGTGTTCCAAATAGACCTTTGGAGATTTTTTTAAAAAATTTGATTTATATGCTGCCCTTCTCCGGAGACTCAGGGCGGCTTACAATGTGTTAAGCAATAGCCTTCATACTTTTGTATATTTATACAAAGTCAGTTTATTGCCCCCACAATCTGGGTCCTCATTTTACCCACCTTAGAAAGGATGGAAGGCTGAGTCAACCTTGAGCCTGGTGGGATTTGAACTTGCAGTAATTGCAGGCAGCAGATGTAAGTGGATGTTAATCACTGCCTTAGTCTACTGAGCCACCAGAGCTCTCACCAGAGATATCCTGAGGTTATGACCTTTTTATTGCTGGCAACCAATAAAAGTTGATAAGTATCTTTTAGAGACTCAGGATGGTGTAGCAGTTAAGGCAACAGGCTATAAACCAGGATACTATATATTCTAGTCCCACCTTAGGCAAGCTGGGTGACCTTGGGCCACTCACCTTCTATCAGCTGTAGGAAGCAAGCACTGACAAAAAGAAGCAGTGAAAATTTTTGCCAAGAAAACTGCTGGGATTTATCTAGGCAGTCTCTAAGAATTGGACACAATTGAACAGAAGGGGAATAAATGGGGCATAGTGGGAGGGGCACAGGAAGGAACTTAGAAATGATGGACAATCTTTCCAGCTATTCAACACAGGATTTTAATTACTATTTATAGCTGGCAAACTGGCAGCATGCCCTAGACACTACTGGCTTCTTATTCAAGATTCTACCAGAATTCACTTACTTTGCTCCTCTTTTGCTTTTCCCATTTCATGGTTTCTCCTTCATTTTTTAAACCATCCTGTAATTCTACAAGTTTATCACTATATTACTACTTACACCCTATATTTCGTGGTGATCATTAGTTTTTGTTCTGTCAAGCTCATTAATAATAATTATAGTGGCAGCTGCCAGTTATAATCCTCTGAACAGAATTGCCAGTGAAAGCAGATGAGGGGGAAAAAAAAGTAGTGGAGAAAGATTCAGATTGCAATGTACTTTTTAAACAAGTGGGTGGCTTTCGGAATTCTAAATAATACTGATTAGCTTTTGGAATTTTCTAGAGTTTGGACAAAAGAGAAAAACTGGCAGTTTTTAAGCTAGATCAAGCAGAAATTATGTGCATATTTAGATATGTTAGATAGACCTCTCTTTTTTTCCCCTGGCAGAGTTCATGTGTCTTTACTCATTAAGTGCAGTGGCAGCTGATGCAACCACAGGGAACAATTTATTTTTTGTGCTTTTTACTTATTATTATAGAAGTTACAGAGACACAGGTTATCTATTTAGGCAATTATCCTACTTCCCGATTTAACTTTTGAGCCCCATTTTATAACGATAGTTGAAAAATAATCCTTCCGTGAGGCAATATTTGATATTTGGATTCAAATTCTGCTAATGGCAGCAGACTGACTTTAAATAATTTACCACTCAAGATGTTCTTTTTTCGCAGCATCATAATTATGGTGCTGAAGAGAGCTTACAGTTGGGGCAACACAAACTGCATTTTCTTTTCAGCTTTGCACTTCAGTTTTCACTGTAAATAGGACAATAAACTTCAAAACAACCATCAATAAAGTTACAAGGTTATTTGTTTTTCAAATTGCAGGATTTGAAAAGTGGCAAGCATGCCGTTCACCTCTCTTATAGAGCTTGCTTCAGTTGTACAAGTAGTCCCCAACGTATGACCACAATCGAGACCCAAATTTCTGTTGCTAAGCAAGGCAGTTGTTAAATGAGTCACTCCCAATTTTATGACTTTTTTGCCAAGGTGGTTAAATGAATCCTTTCAAATCTGGCTTCCCCCATTGACTTTAATTGTCAGAAACTGCCTGGGAAGGTCACCAATGACGATGGGGTGGCCCTGGGGATGCTGCATCGGTTGTAAGTGTGAGGACTGGTTGTAAGTCACTTTTTTCAGTGCCATTGTAACTTTGTATAGTCACTAAACGAGTTTGTAATTTGAGGACTTCCTGCGGCTTTTTTCACATAAATCCGTCAAAATGGCATGGGGAATGTGCATGGGATTGTCAGCTGCAAGAGGACTCCAAAGAGATAAAGGAACCCAGGTAAACAAAGGAATCATTCTGATTTTTTTAGCGTGTGTTTTAAATGAGCCTACAAATAATCACCATCTGGGTGAAAAGTGGGTACTTTCAATTTGTTTTCCTTGCTCATGGAGTAACTTTGTTGCTTCAGAATGCACAGTTGCTGGAGGTGCTTGAAAGGCCTTCATTGTTCCAATTGGTCAGTTGGAGAAAGCATTGACTGACTGATGGCATGTTCTGCCTATCACAGAGAGGCATTGGGAAATGAGAATGGTAGTGATGTGAAAATGCCCTAACTGTTTTGGCTTCAGGAATGGTGGCTATAACCTAGCTGTAAATTTTCTTGTAAATTTACTTGCAGTTTAGAACACAAAAGTAACCTTGTCCAGGAGCCTGGTTTAGCTCAGCAGACTAAAAGCATAATGATCAACACCAGCTGTCTGTAATTACTGTAAGTTCGAATTTCACCAGGCTCAAGGTTGACTCAGCCTTCCATCCTTTCTAAGGTAGGTTAAATGAGGACCCAGTTTGTGGGGGCAATAAGCTGACTTTGTATAAATATACAAAAGTATGAAGGCTATTGCTTAGCGCATTGTAAGCCGCCCTGAGTCTCCGGAGAAGGGCGGCATATAAATCAAATTTTAAAAAAAACAGGCAAAATCAAATGCCAGGGATATCCTATTAATAAGGATTTTATCATACTGAGTCATGTCTTCGCCATGCCCCACATATTCCTTAAATCCCCCAAATCTCTGAATCTGCCCCAAGTACAATAGTCTTCATCAAACCTGGTTTCTCTACGATGAGGGTCCTGGGTTGCTGCATCTGATTCAGCTGTTTTTCAGCATGAAAAGACAACGTCTGCCTGCATGTAACCAAGGTGATTAGTGGCTACAATTGCCTGATGCCAGAGGTGCCTATACTGTATGTCACATAGACAGGTGCCTTTTAGGAAGGGGGAGATAGTGTGAAAAGCAGTGAATAGGAACATTTGAGAACTGCCAGTGGAGGAGAGAGGTTTAATTAAAGAAGGGGCTGCTCTTTGTCAGGATGGGTTGATGGTAATATCTGGAGTCCAAACGGAAAAAGAGGAGAAAAAAGAAAGAAGATGGCCAGAAATCATAGCGCCTATATATAACAAGTCTTAGAAGATATCCCAAAGAGAAAGAAGACTGAGATGAGATGAGATGAGATGAGATGAGATGAGATGAGATGAGATGAGATGAGATGAGATGAGATGAGATGAGATGAGATGAGATTGTTGTGGGAAGACAAGGTGGGAGTAGAGAAGCTGTCAGCAATTCAGCAGACCAAAAGCCTAAGATGTTCTATGCAAAGCTGATTTGAGACAGAAGATGGGGGGAGGGACGGGCAGTGTGATCTTTTCCATAGCCTTTGTTATCTGGAGTTCATTAAGCATGGTGATGGTTGCTAGTCAAAGAAAAGAGACAGAAAGTAGCTGAGTGAAATGTACAACATTTGGACAAGAAGAATGGACCAACCAAAATGGCTGCCCTATTCACCAGAGAAGACCCCTACAGAGTAAATTAATAATTTACTCTTACTCTGATAAGAGTAAATTAAACTGAGAGAGAGGAATGGCATGACATCAACAGGAGATGAGCAATTGCTGTCCTCTTGAGAGCAACTGTCCTCAGATCCAGACATGTAAAAGCATGTAAAAAGCAAAGCAAGTGACTCTGGGAAAAGAGGAAGGGGTAAAAATAATAAAATTTTAAGTTTTAAGTTATAAAACAATAAAAGAATCAAGAAAGTGATAACCAGAAATAGTCAAGGAAGACTGATCACAGGAGAGCTGAACTGAAGAACTTAGTATTCTGGCAGAGAAAGATGTTGACATGTATTGAGCATTATCAAGTTTCAAGGTTAAAAACTGAAGTCTAACTATAGAAAATAAAGTTAGAATAAGATAGGAAAGATACAATGCCTTGGGAATGGAGAGAAATTGAATGGAGAGGTTTAAAAGTGACACAAATATGAAATCACTGTGTTTACTATATAAACTTCTTATTTTATTAGTAATTGTTAAGCTATTTTGGGATCATAAAATCTTTTCTAACTGCTACCTTCATTTATAATTAACAGATTAACAGAGTTGGAAGGGACCTTGTAAGTCATTTAGTCCAATCCCCCACCCTAGCAGAAGACTCTACTCCAGGGGTGTCAAACTTGATTTCATTGAGGGCCACATTAGGGTTGTATCTGACCTTGGGGGACCAGGGTGCGGGTGGCCAGGATGGGCGTGGCCAACTTGATGTCACTTGTGTTGATCTGCCAGCAAAACAGGCTCCCGAGCTCCATTTTCAGCTGGGACAGCCTCCTGCAACCATCTGCCAGCAAAAATGGAGCTCAGTTTTCACTGGCAGAGGGTTGCAGGAGACCATACCAGCCAAAAATGGAGATTGGGAGCCCGTTTTCTCTGGCAGAGGCATCACAGGCCAATCCTTCATTCTTTCCAAGACAGCCCCGCGGGTCGAATCTAAGCATCCCGTGGGCCGGATCTGGCCCCAGGCCTTGAGTTTGACACCCTGCTCTACACCATTTCTGACAAATGGCAGTCCAGTCTATTCTTGTAAGCTTCTAGTGATAAAACTCCCACAATGATTGTTCTCATTGTCAGAAAATTTCTCCTTATTTCCAGGTTGAATCTCTTCTTGATCAGTTTCCATCTATTATTCCTTGTCTGGCCTTCAGGTGCTTTGGAAAACTGCTTGACCCCCTCCTCTCTGTAGCAGTCCTGCAAATATTGGAATACTGCTATCGTGTCTCCCCTGATCCTTCTCTTCAGTAGTCATGCCCAGTTCCTGCAACCGTTCTTCAACTTAGAACCTAAATCCCTATTTTCTGACTTTTCACTTTCAGATGATGGCATTCTTGAGGACAAAGTAGAGGAGGACCCTGATCTAAATCAAGATCTGCTGGATCCAGGGCACAGTAGTGTCTATTGCTGGCTTTGCAAAAATTACTAGAGCCCAGAAGTCCTAAATCAGGTTCTTGATATGCCTTGATTTGCCTCTCATCCTCGTTATCTGAATCCTGACACTAAACAAAGCAGAACTGAGGATGATCACCTGTAAATGCTGTTACTCAATTTTTTCAGTCTGTTTTAAATAGCATGTTGTAGTATCATTCTGAAAATTTTAGTCCAAATACATTGATGGGTACCAGGTTGGGGAAAGATACTCTATAGCCGTGATTGCAAACCTATGGCACGCGTGCCACAGGTGGCACACAGAGCCATATCTGTGGGCACGCGAGCGTTGCTCAGCTCCAGTGTGCACGTACGCACCAGCCAACTGATTTTTAGGCATTTGGGCCCACTGGAGGGCCTCGGGGGGGGGCTTTTGCCCTCCCCAGGCTCCAAGAAAGCCTCTGGAGCCTGGGGAGGGTGAAAAACAGGCCTACTGGGCCCACCAGTAATCTTTTTGCTGTCACGTGCCAAAAGCGGGATGGGTGGGGGGGTGGGGTGCGGAGGGGTCACACGTGCATGCACGGGGTGGTGCGCGAGTGGCAATGAATTATGGGTGTGGGCACACTCGCGTGCAACCTCCCGTGCTCCCCCCACTTTTGGCACGCAACGGCAAAAAGGTTAGCCATCACTGCTCTATAGCAATAGCAATAGCACTTACATTTATATATTGCTTCATAGTGCTTTATAGCCCTATGTAAGCAGTTTACAGAGTCAGCATATTGCCCCAACACTCTGAGTCCCCATTTTCTCAACTTCGGAAAGCTGGAAGGCTGTGTTCTGTCCCCGTCCCCCACACGCACAAACCCACACAGCCAGACGAGGGTTAAATGACTGACACACACGGAGGTTTCGTTATCAAGGTTTGGGCAGCCCTATGGGAACCGGCTGCCAAGTTCTTTACTAAACAAGGGGGGGGGTATTCCTTCAACAGATAACAAACACATACACACCAGCTGGGAAAAACACAGTCCAAATTCCAATCCTTGAAGCCGACTGAGGTTTGACACCAAGAAACTAACAAGAATGAAACTTTGTCCGTCACAGACTTCAAACTGCCACCCCACTCCTTTATATAGCCTGTGGGGTGTGGTCCAGTGACTCAGCTAATCCCTGGCATGCCTCCTCATTTGCTGGGATCTTTTAGCACCCCAACGCTGACATGGGTCCAGCCACAGCCTGTCTCCCTCATCACTTTCCGACCGATCGGAGACACCTGGCTCCTGGCTAATCTCCTCTCCTTCGGCCAGCAGCTGAGGAATTGCCAGAGAGGAGGGGCCGGGGGAGGGAGGCCTGGCTGGCTCCTCTCCTTCATGTTCGGAGCCTTCTTCCTCCAATGCGATGGCCTCGGGGGTCGGAGCCACAACAGGCTGAGTCAACCTTGAGCTGACCAGGATCGAACTCCTGGCAGTGGGCAGAGTCAGCCTGCAATACTGCATTCTAAACACTGTACTACCATGGCAGTGGTGACATGTTAGTATCAATAACTCTTTCCTATTCACCTCAGGAATTATTTAAAGATTGTTTGCCCTAAGGCCAAGTCAAGGAAGAAGCTTCGCCCACACCTGAAACGACAAACACCTCAAGAAAATTCTATTAGTTTCATTATTGCATCTTTTGAATGCTTTGTTTGTATATCAACCTGTAAGCCTCCTTGAGAGCAGTTAATTAATTCATACTGCAGCTCTTTTGAGTACGTGCAAATCTTCTTCCCTTCACTCTAAAATCTTGCTGTACTGTAAATTAGACAGAAGACTCAACCTGCTTTTCTTCAATACTGTTTGACCTAATCATCTAAAGTAATTAATTTGTATAAGGAAAAGTAACAGAATATTCAAAGTCATTCCAATTTTACAACTCAGCTACTCCTATAATTGACTTGCTACAAATTTGCCCTCTTAATTAGATTAAACAGAATTATGATGCTTGCCTCTGTCTTTTTTCCTGGAAATTCAGATGTTGTCTCCTAACTGACATTAGATAAAATGTAACAAATTTCAGAACTCTATCATCTTTCCCATTCATACTCCCAGGGTACAATTTTAATGTGCAAAGTGCACATTTCATTGTAACCGTTTCATGGAACATTAAAATGGCATCATCTTTTAGACATGAATCTGACACTTTTTTGTTTTCTCTCTTTGGCCTGCTTTTTCCTTTGAATAGGCATGATCTGCTTTAAGAAAAGATTCAGGCATTTGTATCTGCATTCTTTCATTAGCCTCACTCGGAGGGAAGGTATATACTGCAAGCTGGATCCCTTTCCCAAAATGAGCAGCACTGGTTCGTTAAGAATTGTAAATCATTATTATATATAACAGACCGCTAGTGACGTCCAACAACTTTGGTTAAAAAAAAGTCAAAATGATGACCACAGAGGTATGATCAAGGCTTCACTTGTATTCTATGTGCATTGCACATTGTATTTTTAAAAAGGCAGAGCTCTGATGGCACTATAGGTAGTCCTCAACTTATGAGCACAATTTCTGTTGCTAAGTGAAATAGTTGTTAAATGAATTTTATTTATTTATTGGTTCGATTTATATGTCGCCCTTCTCCAGAGACTCAGGGTGGCTTACAATGCATTAAGCAATAGCCTTCATACTTTTGTATATACCTGCTTAGTAGGGCTTTCAGGGGGGCCCCCAAGTGGTGTTCTTTTTTATACAAGGTCAGCTTATTGCCCTCACAATTCAGGTCCTCGTTTTACCTACCTCGGAAGGATGGAAGGCTGAGTCAACCTTGAGTCTGGTGAGATTTGAACTCGCAGTAATTGCAGGCAGCTGGCAGCTAAGTGCTATTTAACAGCGCTTTAGTCTGCTGCTCCACCAAGGCTCCATAAAATTTTGCCCCATTTTATTACCTTTCTTGTCACAGTTGTTAAATGAACCACTGCATTTGTTAAGCTAGTAACATGGTGGTTAAGAGAATCTGGCTTTCCCATTGATTTACTTGTCAGAAGGTACCAAACAGTGATTGATTACATGACCCTGGACACTGCCAACCATCATAAATATGAGTCAATTGCCAAGCATCTGAATTTTGTTCATGTGACCATGGGAATGCTGCAATGGTTGTAAGTCACTATTTTCAGTGCCGTAACTTCGAAAAGCTACTAAATGAATTGTTGTAAGTTGAGGACTACCTGTATCTGTTTTTCAACAGGAGATATTTAATTCTCAGGCTTCTGCTCTTCCTTTGAAATCACTTTTCTTGAACCCATTCTATACCTGGACTTCTTGAGGTGGAGTTGCCCTAGATTCGTTACAAAAGTCTCCTCTTTATGGATTTTGCTCACAAAATCAGGAATAAATTGGTGCTGTTTTTCTTCAAATTCTGAAATTTCTAGTGATTAAAGGGAAAAAAACACCACAGAGGCACTTTAGTTATCTATGATAATCTGATTATCCTAACTAGGTAATATTTATACAACTACTGATACCTCAAAGCCATCTAAATTAACAGTTAAAATGTTCATACCGAAACAGCCATCTCTCAGATCATGATTAATTTGGGGGAGGGGATACAAGTACGAGCCAACAACGTCCAGCTTTTCACTTGCTTATTCTCCTTTCTCCCCTTAGCATAGCAAGGTTGAAGACTCTCCCATCAATGAATTCTGCTGAAAGGCTGACTCTGCTGCTCCATCTCTCAGAGCTCTGTAAGTGGGAAAATGCTTTCCGCATTTAAATGCTTTTCTGATTCTCTTCCTTCCAAAGGAAGCTCATTTTTCCCTTCTGAAAACATCCTTGAGAGGGATTAGGCTATTTCAGCCATGGTGAACCAAGAGATAAATTATCCTTGTCACCTTTTTTTTATCACCCCTGTTATATTTGCATAAGAATCTTTCAACAGGATGGAAAGCCTTGGGGTGATAGTAGGCCTGAGAATCCGGCCGGTGAGCCAGCAGTCTCGTGGAAAAGATGAAATGCAGCAAATGTGGAAGAAAGCTGATTTACTGAAATTATCACATAAGCTGTGCCTAGAAAAGATAGCCATAATATGAGATTTATTACACTGTTTATCAGTGTCAACTCCCTAGGATACCACTCCTCAAATAGGAAACTGCAGTAATCAGACCCTCAATAAGGGCAACTGTATTGGATCGATGCTGCAGGATGGCCTTCATAAATCTGCATTTTATGGCCAATGAAGCTGTGGGTATATACATGAAAGAGGGATAAATGTCCTTCCTTCCTTTCACCCAATATGTGCCCCATCTGTGCTTTCTCAATATTGTCATGTAGTAGGTGGATGGGTGCAAGGTTGCCTCCTACATAAAACTACATTCTGGCATTAAAAATACATCCTTCCCATGCAGCCATATCTCAATCTCCATACTTTCTTAGAGCTAAGGACCACTATAACAACCCAAGGAATTTATGGCTAGTTGGCAAGCTGTCCATTCTACAAGAGAGGATTTGTTTTCATTCAGCTCAGACAGGCCTGTGGGAAATGATGGAAGGGTTCTCTCTACTTGAAATACCAGTAACAGCAAATAACATTAAGAGGAAAGTGAACAATAAAGATTAATTTCTCTGTGTGGATGGGCAAATTAATGAAATTAGAGGAGGTGGCAAAGCTAATTGCTTCTTTAGAGAAAAAGACTTTGTCTAGCTTCATCTCTACCTGGAAACCACTCTTCGACATTTGCATGAAACATGAAATGAAATGAAAATGAAATGTTAAATTTGGGATTTGATGACTAGATATGTTTATTGGTTTCAAAAGAATTGTACATTATGGTTTAAATTAATTGAAAAAGTTATTGTATTTTTTGTTTGTATCTGTACCAAAGAAGGTCAAATGTTATTTTCTTTTGTATTTCTTTCATTTATTGACTGTATTCCCAATTTTGTTTTACCCTTTTCCCCTTTCCCTACTTCCTTTTTTAAAAAAAAATCCTTATCTTTATACCTTCTTTGAAATGCAATAATTTTTAAAAAGAATTAATTTACCTTTAGACCTCCAAAATGTAAAAGCCAAGAAGATGAATGATGCAGGTGTTAAACAGTTCAGCCTCATATTTGAAATGTTTTCTCAGAAAACATACAGTAAGGGTACAAATGAGAAGTGTAACAAATGTTTTTGTCCTTCTGCTTTTTGCTTTGGTACCCCTGCCAGTGCAAAGTACATGTGCTTTCTCATCACAGGCTAATTCACCAGGGAATGGGCTGAAAACAATTGCTTGCAATAGCAACAGCTGGCAAGTTATTTTTAGGTCTGCAATTAAATCAGCTTATAGTATTGTTTCAAAACACGAAGACTGTGCAGGAAGAGGCATGAGAATTGTTGTTCCTTCTTCATTTTTTCAGCCATACTCATTAAATTTGTTAGAAAAAATGAAATAAAACATTATCAAGAAAAATCAAAGGAGAACAGAACTATTCACAGATGGGATGTGGAGCATCTTCATTACAAGGTTGCCTAGGGTTGTGATTGAGCAGCCCATAGAATTGTTTCTTTGATGATTTGCAACCTCTCCAGTTTTCTGATTCTTAATTAAAACCCAAAGGATGACATCATGAGGTAACTTCTCCAATGAACTTTTTAAGATCAGGAAGTGAGGGTAGCTGGGGAGCCATGGAGAGTACTGATATCAAAAGAAACAAGGACACATACCCTATTGTTGGCTATTTCACAACTATAAAATTAGCTGAATTTGGAAAGAGGAAGGGAGGGAGGGAGGGAGGGAGGGAGGGAGGGAGGGAGGGAAGGAGGGAGGGAGGAAGGAAGGAAGGAAGGAAGGAGAGAGATTGGAAAATTGGAAGTCAGCTTTCAGCACAGATCTTGTTTCTTCTGTTATAGAAAAACTGGAATGAAAAAGGGTTAGGATAATTGGACTCTTGGTGTTTGGGGTAAACGTGATTTAAAAAGCTGAGCATCTTCTTTGAATGCTGTCTGAGTGGCAAACAATTTATATTATCAAGCTTATTCAATAAAGAGCCCAGTAACTTTTAAGTTCATTTTGTTCTTCCTCTGTTTACAAAGTGAAGAAAGCATAAATTGTCCTGGAATAACTCTTTAACAAAACTCATTTAAATCAACTTGTATAAGTAGAATGAAAATAAGATGAGTTCAGCAAAACCTTTACGTGCTAGCAGTCAAAATTTAAGGCTGACTTATCTGAGGAAGAAGAAGAAGAGATAAGCCTGACTAGGTGGCTCAGTGGCTAAGACACTGAGCTTGTCGATCAGAAAGGTTGGCAGTTTGGTGGTTTGAATCCTTAGTATAGGTCTCCTGTGTGAGCAGGGGGTTGGACTAGATGACCTCCAAGGTCCCTTCCAACTCTGTTACTGTTACTAAGATTTTCTTGTGTGGACTGTGGGGGGAAACCTATTTGTAATGGGGGGGTCACCTTAAAAGGACAAAAATGTCCATTTTACTAATAGTTCTTGGGGTTCCCCTTGCTTGAAATAGTTCTATTATATATTTTAAAGACAAGTCTAAGAGAAACATTTCTTTGATGAAATAGGCTTAGCATAATTATTTATTTGTTGAATTTGTACATTGCCAAATTAATTCAAACTCATAGTGGTAGGAGAAAAGAATCTGTTAGGTTTCTGCAGATCACTAATCTCTGACAGTTTTTATGTTCTTGGTAACAAAAAAGGTACATTAGGCTACATTGCAGAGGTGGGCTTCAGCAGGTTCTGGCCAGTTCTGGAGAACCAGTAGTGGAAATTTTGAGTAGTTTGGAGAACCGTTAGTAAAAATTCTGACTGGCCCCGCCCCCATCTATTCTCTGCTTCCCCAAGTCCCAGCTGATTGGGAGGAAATGGGGATTTTGCAGTAACCTTCCCCTGGATTGGGGAGGGAATGGAGATTTTACAGTATCCTTCCCCTGCCACGCCCACCAAGCCACGCCCACAGAACTGGTAGTAAAAAAAAATGAAACCCATCCCTGCTACTTTGCCCTCTTTGGGAGAGCTCTGTCCTACAGGCAGCCTGCACCCTTACAGAGAAACCAGCAACATCCCTCCTCTATTCTTAGGAAGTGACTCACAAAGGAAGTCCCAAATTATATGTATTTTTTATGTTGTTGTTGCTAGATCTATATGTGCATGCATGCAAAATATGTGTGCGTGCATAAAAAGCTGTTTCAATTGCAATACTTTATCTGAGCCTTTGATCTAAATAGAATCCTCGTCTCACAAACATGGAGTGTTCCAGTTCTGTTTTGTAATTTCTACTGCAGCTGTTCCGCTGAATATTTCTTTATGACAGGTCAAGGAAGACTGGATGTGCAAACACACCATACATTTCTACGCTTTGGTGAGTTTGGACTTGTCTTTCACAGTCAAACTTCAGCGGAAAACATCAGGGGTTTTTTTCCTTCTCCCATGGAAGTTTGGTTTTGTATATTTTTCCCCCTTTGGATCATAGTTATTGAATCATGATAGAAGTCTAATTCAATTCTGATTCCAAGAAGTGGCGTTAGTATATAGTGAATATCGGAGGAAAAGGCTTAGAGGGTCGGGTGATGAGTTTATCTGCCCAGTTTACAGTCCTCCTGCCTTGGCTCTGTTTTTAAGAGATTGGCAACTTCAAAATGGAAGTTACCTGCAAACATTAAAAAACAGAAATAATGTCTGAACAATTCTATTGCACGAAGTGGGAGAAGGGATACACTGACTGGCCATGATTTTGTCGGTGATTGCCATCTCTTCCATTGACTTTAGGACAGCCAAAACAAAGAATTACCGTTTTCCTCAGAATATTGAGAAAAAGCAGAAATCTTGTAAAAGGGAAATAATGTAAAGGGAAAGGGAAAATATAATAACATTGTAAAAGGGAAATAAAATAAGCTGCTTACCTCTCCTCATTTATAACTTTACTCCCTATTGTCTATGGTCATATGCAAAAAGAAATCAGACTGATTCCTATGTCAAATTCCTACAGAGGAGGAAACGAGACAATCCACAGCATCATCGAACTAGAATCTTTTAAAGACAAGATTATTTTGAGTGTGGTTTTAGATAAACTACAGCTAAACCAAAGATCATTCAGCAGATCTTCTGAGATTACAAAGGAACAGAGTTTCTTTGAAACTAATGCAGAATTCTCATGTAGATTTCTTGAACTAGATCTTACAGCTCACTGAAAGCTAGATGTACAGTAGTAGCCAAAATTGTGGAAACCTTTTGGGAAAAGTGTATTTTCTAAAACTAGCTAATAACACCACTTTTTTTGGAGTAGTAGTACTATAAAATTATATATCAATGGAAAGATAATTTAATCAAGAATGTAATGCAATAACTTTTATGAAGGATTTGCTATTAGAATAGCAGTTACAGTATAAAGAAGAAAAGTGAAATGTACAAAAAATGAAATATACAAAAAGAATCACTATAGAAAAAAACAGTGGTGAAATCCAGATTTTTTTACTACTGGTTCTGTGGGCGTGGCTTGGTGGGCATGGCTTGGTGGATGTGGCAGGGGAAGGATACTGTAAAATCTCCATTCCCACTCCACTCCAGGGGAAGGATACTGCAAAATCCCCATTTCCACCCCACTTTGGGGCCAGCCAGAGGTGGCATTTGCTGGTTCTCCAAACTACTCAAAATTTCCGCTACCGGTTCTCCAGAACCTATCAGAACCTGCTGGATTTCACCCCTGCAAAAAACGAGATATACAAAAATTATCACTGTGTCAGTTAATAGTTGGGTAACCTTTAGCATGAATTACGGCCGTACAACGTCTTCCCATGGAATGAACCATGTCTTTTAGTTCAGCAGCTGTTATAATGTGAAACTGTTGAATATAAATGCCTGCCCTTTGGGTTTAGAGTTATAAGGGTTAACTACCCAGGGACCAGTTCACCACTGACCCCTCCTTACCTCAGCTCCGCCCCTGGGGTACTTAAGGGTCATCCATGCGGTCTGAACTCACTCCAGCTGCATACCTGTAAGAGAGTAACTATGTATGAATAAAGGACTTTACTTATACACGTGCTCTTGTACATTTACTTATTGGGCTCGATCCAAAAGAACATCCTAACAAATATGGTAGCAGAGGATGGTTCTGAATAGCCCAAAATCTAACTGAAGAATGCAAAAGAACCACAAACAAAAGGAAGACTCCGAGAGAATAAACACCCGAGCCTACAAGAAGAAAATGGAGGAACTTCTGGCATCGGATGGAACCACACTCGCAGGGATGCCAGAAGAAAAATTTCCGATCGCTGACTCGGGCACCACAAGCGGATCAGAGGAAAACCTGACCGAGGAAGAAACTGAGACAGAAGCCACACCGAATGAGGATGATGACTTCAAACTGAGACTACAGGCACTAATCGACTCCACAAAAAACAAGTCCAGCCTCGTCGCGGAACTCCGAAACCTAATCGGTGATTGCGGGACAGCGACCGAGAAGGACGAGGACCAAACCGACCACGGCAACGAAAAGACGGTAAGCGGATCCAACCCCTACCGCATACAACCAGACGAGGCCGTTTTTAAATTCGCGCCTTCCCCACGGCGGCCATCTTGCCCCATGACGTCACCAAAAATGGCCGACCAGCGACCAATGGGATCCCGGGGTTTGAAAATCGTGGCGGGAACCGAGGCCTACCCCTACGAGCTCCCCGAAATATACAACGGGACCCAACGCATGCAAAACGAGGGAGCCACAAGCTCGCCTACCGAGCTTGAGGTAGAAAAAGCCATGCGGATCATCACCGCGGCTTTCGGGCCTAAAATAAAAATAGTCAGCACTCACCCCGACTCCCCTAAGGGGCACAACGTGACATCCTACACGCAAGGGGACAACTACGAGAACCAACTACGGTGTAACAATACCGGGGCGGGTGTGCAAAATCAAACGCGCCACGCCGGAGCCCCCCCCACGCGACTACCCGAACACCACGAAAACCCGGAAGAAGAAATAAGACACTTACCGGTCCAAAGCCACCACCCGAGACACCCAGGGCCATCGACGGGCGTGGGTCTCGGCCCGTGGCCCAGCTTCGACCTCCAAGCCGGCACAGGCCTCCGAGACCACCGATCGGCCTTCGCGGACTATCCGGCGGTTCCAGGCGGCGAGATGGGTTTTTCGGCATTCCGGGCGACGAACCAGATGACTTTCGGGCTCCAGGGACTACCCAGGGTCGAGCCAGGAATCCAATCCAACGCAGGATGCCTCCACCCGGGAGCAGCACAGACGAGCTCCTTCTCCGGCGGCGGCAGAGACAGAATGGACCAGGAGCATGCGCAGAACGGACCTGCAATGAGAAAAGAACAGCCCATAGAAGCAAGTCACTACAGACTGACCCCATGCATTCCCCTGCCTTATTGCGAGTTTCCTTTCGCATTAGACCATGGACAGCAACTGTCAGTAGGTAATATTTCTCACAATACTGGGACACTTCCAAATGACTTTCCCAAACTGAGGGTGGATGGATTTAATTTTGTTGCATGGAATCAACAGTTGCAGGTTGTCCTCTTAAAGGAACATTTACTGTTTTTGCTAACTAATCCACCAGGTAAACCCTGGACTTTCCAAATAGACTGTATGCATCATAAGGCTTACCACCTATTACTAACGAGTATATCCCCAAGCATGTACCCCAGTATAGGTCACAATCTGACTGTGTCGGAGGTAGTAACCATTCTGCACAAAATGTTCTATAGCAGAAGCATAGCGACCACCACTAGAATCAGCAGGGAATTTTACTCTGCCAAACTCAAGGCAGGCACTCCCATGAGTGAACACATATTGTCACTCAATGCCATCAGGGCTGAGCTAATTCAAAGGGGGGAAAACATTACCGAAGGGAGCATGGTGAGCGTGATCATAAATTCCTTAGACCACAGCTGGAATGATTTCGTCATGCACCTAGATAGCTCCAACCTAGAACGCATTACCTTAGATATGTTAACCAGCAAACTCATAGCGGAGGATAACCTTAGGAGAGACCGATCCCTGAACCACAGAGAACCAAAGATCAATAAGAGGGTAGAATTCCATAGCAGAGATTACCATGACATGGAGTGCTTTAACTGTGGCTCCAGGGAACACTATAAGAGAGACTGCCCCAGGAGAATAAGGGACATGAGACACTTACAACCCAGGGACAGGACAGAAAGCAGACACAGAACCACCGATAGACAAACAATTGAAAACAGATACAGACGCAGAGACTCACCCAAACCCAGGGATGGAAGAAGATACAGGGATAGCTCCAGGGACAGCCACAAGGGATCGTTATATGGACTGGGAGAAAGAGTCAATATATCAGACCGTACCGACACTGACAATGCATGGCTATTAGACTCAGGGGCCACAAATCATACCACTTATAACACGAAACTATTTACCAAGTTCACGAAAGAAAAATTTACCATTAAGGTAGCCAATCAAAATAATGTGCTAGTGACCGGGAAGGGTAACATAAACATCCCAGAGATAGGGGAAATAGAGGGGGTACTGCTCGTACCGGAGATACCCTACAACATAATAGCTACCTTAAAACTAAGCAAGGAAACAGGGACCAAAATAACATTTGAGAAAGGGGAAGTATCACTAAGCAGGGAAGGGAAGACGATCGGTAAAACCATAATCAGCGGAGGTTTACCATATTTTCAGCCCAACTGTGGTAACTCCCCCAAGGTAAATACCAACTCCCATAACGGGACCAACACCGCACCTAACACTGAGGAGATAGTGGAGGATGACCATCACCCACACACAGGGGACCCAGACTTAGAACAAACATTAGAAAAAGAAAAGCCATCATTGGGCAAACCAATTCACGACGAATGTGCGCATTTACTGCATAGAAAATTGGGTCACAGCAGTTTCCCAGTTGTACAAAAAATGGTCAATTGTGCTGATGGATTAAAGGTCAAAAATTGTAAAAATTATTTAGAGTGTTCGGTGTGCAAATGTTCAAAGTTAAAGACCAAAGCCAAACCCAAGAAATCAGAACGCACCACCGATTCCATTTTTCAAATGGTACACATGGACTTGGTGGGGCCCCTAAGGCCGTCCATCAAATATAAGAAAAGATTTTTCTTAACCATTGTAGATGACTTCAGTCGCTACGGTTTCGTATACACACTCAAACATAAACACGAGGTGTTCAAGAAGTTTAAGGAGTTTCATAAAAAGATAGAACTACAACATAATGTCAAGATCAAGCAAATCATGACCGACCGAGGTTCTGAGTTTATGTCCAAAGATTTTTCAAATTGGCTCAAGGCGCAAGGGATGATGCGTTTTACGTCAGCCCCTTTCTCGCCATTCCAAAATGGGGTCGCAGAGAAAAAAAATGGAACCCTACAGACCATGATGAGGTGTGTGCTGGAGGATGCTGGGTTGGGACAGCACTACTGGTCAGAGGCCGTCCACTATTCAAATTACACTCTGAACAGGTTATGGTGTAGCGTAATTGACAAAACGCCATACGAGATCATGTATGACCGAAAACCAAAAATATCACACCTCCACATATTCGGTGTCACCGCTGACGTACACATCCCCAAACAATTACGCAGAAAGGGAGACAAAGTCTCCAGGCGATTAAGGTTTATGGGGTACGAATCAGGCACCAAAGGTTTTAGATTCATTGACAACAACAACAATTTCATAATTTCACGCACCGCAGTGTTTCATGAAAATTCTAATTGGTCCAAAATACACCTAAACGAAATAATCACAGGGAGAGAAAACCCCAACTGCACCCAAACCAAACCACCGCAGGGCACAGTAGGTAATGACAATTCAGAAGCAACAAAGCGAAGGGGTCATGGGGTAGAAATCGAAGAGTGGAAAGCAGGGCACCCAGATCTTAGAGTCGAGGCTCTCTCAGAAAAGGAGGCCAGATACCTCCACGACACCGACACAGCTCCAGAAAGGCCAGTGAGAACTTCCAGAAACAAGACCCCTAAAAAACTAGAGGACTATGTCCTATCACTACACGCCAACCAAGTGACCCCCAATAATTATGAAGAAGTGCTCAAATTACCCGCTGGTGAGAAAGAGAAATGGGAACAGGCGATGGAAAGGGAGATGAAAAGCCTGCGTGATCTAAAAGTATATACACCCACAGTAGTCCCCAGTGATAAGACCACAATAGGTACTCGGTGGATATACAAAATAAAGTCTATGGAGGGGGGCAAAACTTTATACAAGGCTAGACTGGTAGCCCAGGGGTTTGCACAGCGTTTCCCAGATGATTACACTGACACGTATTCGCCCACCGTCAGGGCTGAAAGTGTGAAGTGTGCGTTGGTGATAGCCTCGATTCTAAACCTAAAGGTACACCAGTTCGACGTGCAAACCGCATATCTGCACGCTGATCTAGACAAAGAGATTTATGTCAGAGCACCACATAGCAGAAGCACATGCAAGGGGGAAACCTGGCTATTAAACAAGAGCTTATATGGGTTGAAACAGTCTGGGAAGAGGTGGTATGAGTGCTTATCAAAAACGTTAAGGTCAATGGGTTTTGAAGCCACCTCTGCTGACAACTGTTTCTTCGTTAAAAAGCTGGGCAACACCATCGAATATGTCCTCGTGTATGTTGATGATATCTTATACGTCAGTGACCAAAATCAAAAGTGCGAAGCGTTCGCCAGAGAGTTGGGAAAACACTTCACATTGAAGGTGCTAGGGAAGGTCGACAAATACCTGGGGGTGCAGATCACCCAGACAGACAAAGGGTTCAGACTGTCACAAAGGGAAAAGATAGTGGAGCTATTACATAAATGTTACATGTTTGACGCCAAAGCATGTGAGACACCCATGGCGCCTGACTTCCTAAAAAATATGTATAATGAATCAGAACAGTTTAATGACAATACCTTGTACAGGTCCATAATAGGTTCCTTACTGTACATAGCGAACTGGACAAGGCCAGACATAGCACTAGCGGTCAATCTACTGTCGAGACATGTAGGCAAGCCCTCAAATTACCATTGGGAAGCCATAAAAAGGATACTTAGGTACCTCAAGTATAGTGCCGAAGCTTGTCTGTGCCTTGAACCCGAACCATCCAGTAAGCCAGTTTTTTCATGCTATGCAGACGCAGATTGGGCTGGGGATGTAAAATGTAGAAGGAGCACATCCGGGTACATATTCTTTTTGAACAACAGCCCAGTACATTGGTACACTGGTAAGCAAAACCTAGTGGCCACATCAACCACAGAAGCCGAGTATATATGCCTATCTAAGGCCACGAATAACCTGGTATGGTTCGATGACTTGTTATCCAACATCTGGGCTGAACCCGAATACCCCATCTGTATCCATGAAGATAATAAGGCGGCTATTGAAATATCTAGAGCTGATGCCGTGGGTCAAAGGTCGAGGCATATTGATATAAAACACAAACACGTCAGGCAATTTTCCAACATGGGGTTCATTAAAGTATTACATTGCGACACAGAGGAACAGACCGCAGACATCTTAACTAAACCTCTGTTAAACAAACAACACACCTACTTAACATCAAAGCTAGGCGTCTTATTACCCAAGTCAACATCTCACCAACAATCCAATTGTGCTCTCACGGTCAGGCATCTAGAGGGGGATTTGTTGAATATAAATGCCTGCCCTTTGGGTTTAGAGTTATAAGGGTTAACTACCCAGGGACCAGTTCACCACTGACCCCTCCTTACCTCAGCTCCGCCCCTGGGGTACTTAAGGGTCATCCATGCGGTCTGAACTCACTCCAGCTGCATACCTGTAAGAGAGTAACTATGTATGAATAAAGGACTTTACTTATACACGTGCTCTTGTACATTTACTTATTGGGCTCGATCCAAAAGAACATCCTAACAGAAACCAAGATTGAATGATTGCTTCTATTAACTGGGTTTTATTACTGGGTTGTTTCTGACTAACAAGTTTCTTTAGTCGGCTCCATAGATCTGCAATTGGGGTAAGGTCTCGGTTATTCCCAGGCCATTCCAGCAGTGGAATATGATTATCTTGAAACTCCAAAAAAAGTGGTGTTATTAGCCATCACACCTCAAAAATACACTTTTTCCAAAAGATTTCCACAGTTTTGACCACTATTGTATATGCACCAAACAAAACAACAGTTATTTTATTCCTTGGTTGTGAAAGCTGATTTCTTACTAAGGGGTGTGCTTCTAAATTCAAGAGAGTACTTCTATCATTGTATAGGTCAGATTATAGTTTTTAGAAATACTGTTTTGCATTCAATCCTGAAACTGCTTATCGTAATTTCTTTTTCCGGTGGAAGACAAAAATATATGCTTAAGAATGTTGTTTATTGTATTTCTATGTTGTATTTCTCCCTTCTCCCTTTACTGTTTATGACTATCAATTACTTGCTCTTGAAGCGAGCAAAGTAGCTTATATTTCCCTTGTCAGCTTCATCCTGCTGCTTCCAGTTCTCCTCGGCTTTTGGCAGTTGGGGAACCTGCTTGTTCAGTCACTCAGGATTTACAGCCATGTCAGAGAGTGGGAGGGTGAGGAAACTTCTAGTTCTTTTTTCTCAACCTAAATCCCACTTTCTGACTCTCCCTGGTAGAAGGCAGAACTGTAGCTTCAAAAGTTATGTAACTGAGATGCCAATCAGCCTGCAGAAGATCCCTAAATCCACAGCACATGTGCATTGCACATCACAGCACATGTGACTGGAAGAAGCCCTACAATCAAGGCTACCTGATCTGGGCTTCAAAGTCTACACAACCACTACATGGCAGCAAAGAGTCAGAGTTTTATCTTTCCTATTACCTAGTAGTTGTCTGGAGATTTGTTCATTTGTGAAATCGCTGCCATAGCTCTTCATTTGTTTTAACATCTTTCATACAATTTGACACCTGGTGAAAGGGGTGTTTTTGAGGCTCTTTTTGTAATTTGTAGGGTTGTGCAAACCATTTGCATGAACCAAACACTCTTCCTTGAAACATTAAACAATGTTTCCTCTGGAAGATTTATGTGGTACCTTTGAAGCTCTCCCCAGTTGTATGTGCATGTGGAGACATACTTCTAGTGAAACCACCAGTGAAGCTACTACACAGTGACACCAGTGACAACTTTAGAAGCAGCTGCTTGAGCCTGCTCAAAAGCGTGGCTGTTTTAATGCTTCGAGAAGCTAATTGTTTTGTAAAGCATCTCTTTCAAATGTGTTGTTCAGCCACAGTAATTAATCAGGTAAGAGAATCATTCCCTACCATCTGCTTTTTAGCAACCCATCAGAAGGAATGCTTATGCAAACAGCTGGACAAATGCACACAAATACATGGGCAAATATCAGGCTGTGTTATGTGTTTAATTGGGGAAAGGGCTCTTCTTATTTCCGGAAATGCAAGAATCTCAGGGAAGCCACTGAACCCTGAGATCAGCAAATGGAAAAGAGAGAAAACAAGCAATTGCCTGGCATTCTCAGGTTGAGCTGAGCAGTAATTGCCTGAAGAGATTTTCTGTGGGGTTCCGGACACTAAGAGCATCTAGAAAACACCATGCTAAATACACCTTCCATCACCAGATGGTGAAGACATGGTGGGGGAACATGCAGGCTTGACTGCCAGTGGAACTGGGGATGAGTTGCAGGTAGAAAGGATGCTGGTGTGGCACAGTTACATTTTGTCAGGGTAAATTAATTTGTCCTGAGAAACCTGTTGTGATGTAAATGAAGCCAAAAGCTATCTAGGGATAAGTTTACACAAAAGAAAACTGTTGGCTGCAAGGCTTCTAGCAAAGAGATAAGCGTTGACCTGTTATATTTAGGACAACTGTGCATACTGCTGATGTATGAATTGGCGCCAAATGACTTTGATAACCTTCAGCCATTTTGATTGTTACAGCTTCTACCTTTTAGCAATTTACTTTTGTTGTTGTCATTTGTTGTTATTTTAAATATGTTATTGTAATAGCGGTGTATAATTTTCATTAAATCGAAATGTCAATGAAATGAAATGAAATTTAATTCTGTCCCTTCCTTTCTGAAATGCAACGCTCATGGGAGATCACTCAAAAATGAAGTGCAGTACTTAACCTTGAAAAAACTGACCTCTCTTCCTGCAGAATAACTCTTGGTAAACCCCACAGTCTTGCCTGTAGTCATATTGCTAATACAAACTGCTGGAAACAATGAGGGGAATAGTTTTAAGAATCCATCAGTGAATAGCTCCATAACAGTGGAGTGGAGTATTAAACACAGCGAGTCGGGATTCTGCTGAATCAAAGGCAAATTTGGACTGAATTCATATTATAATGTGAAAGTAGGAATCTTTTTTCCTTATTATGTAAGGCAGTATGCAATTAAATGCCACCACCTCTCTCCTGCTCGCTTCCTTTCAACCAGCAGTGAATTATTTGGAAGAATATCAAGCATATAGCAATGACTTTTCTGGACTTCCTTCTGCTGTTAGCAATGAAGACTTTTTAGGGTTGCTTTCATAACCAATGCATTTTATCTTCCTTCTCTGTGAAATAATTAGAAGAGAAGAAGAATCACAAGAATACAGTCTACACATTTTGGGGGTTACTTTTCTGTGAAAGTCCCTCTACCTTATTTCTTTACCCTTACCTCAAGGTCACTTGGAGACATTATTGCAGTTTACTGGGTGTTTTCGGAAATAAATGCTTCTGTCTCTCTCCACAACCCAATCAAATTGATAATTGCCTCTAGATTGTCAACAGACAAGAATTTTGAAAGAAGGAAAAATAATATAATAAATTTAATTATTGCTGCAGTGAGAACAGGAACTGAAAGAAGATGAAATTGAAGGTTTGATGAAATGCATGAGGGAGGGAGAGGGAGGGAGGGGCTTTAAACTGCATGAAGTTCAATCATTTGCCAAGTCTAAATAAATTGGTTAATTGGTTGAAAATGTAGCCACAGACACAGAAGATTATAAAAGGGCATAAAATTGTGGATGCATTCTATGATGACAAACAAAACTGCCTGCTAAGAAGTGATGCACTTCATCTCCATGCAAGAGCTCCTATATGTCAAACCCAACAGATGCTTTGTGTGCGCTTTGTGTTGAAATGTGGATGGCAAATGTTTCAGCTGGCAGCGCACCATGTTAGTTCTGGAACTCTTGAAATTATGATACATTGTTGTGCAGTAACAGCCATTGTCCCATGATGGATTTTAAAGTGTCTCCTGATCTTAACCAGAAAGCAACATGTTAAAGATAATCAATAGCCCAGCTCTAGAATGCATACACTATTTGTGGCAAGTTAAGTCATCAGTATTTTCTTCAAGGTTTTCATTTTGGACTCAGTGGTTATGGGCTGTTGTGTATAAAAGCTTGACAGGTTTTTTTTAAATTTTTGCTTCTAAGATTTCTGAAGAAATTATCCAATTATGTGAATGTAGCTTAGTGCAGGAGTAAAATATGCATTATTTATAAACCCACTAAGAGGCTCTAGAGCAGAAAACTATCAAATTGCTATGGCCCATTCTGTCATAATCTAAATTGAATAACGTTTTTTTTTAAAGATAAATTGATCATGAAGGGGATAGATCACAAGCAGCACTTTTCCTTAGCATTTCTGTTCCTTCCTTTCTTTTCTGTATATAGGCAATACGTGCCAACTTCCAGATTCTTCTGTGCTCTAGTTAGGAGGCATTTTCCTCTATTTTGCTGTTTCGGCTGGTAATACTATGTCATTGTTATAAAATTCTTGCATTCGGGTTTTGGTTCATAAAATGATGCTTAACTTCATATTAAGCCACAACTGATATGTAATAGCTTTACAAGTAAGATCACAATAGTTTCACTGACTTTCCAGGGTATATATTTAAGAAACCACAGTGTGTGGCACCAATATTTTATTTATATTAATTTCTTGGGTTGAGTAGATCTATGTTTGTGGGGAGATTCCACATGCTTCTTTGCTAGGATCAGGGAATAATTTTGCTTCCTTGCAGTTCATTGTAAACTGATACACTGCTCACTTCCAAAACCAGACCACTTCTAATTGTATGATGTGATATGGTACTCAAATTGAAAGTGCACTTTGAAATATGAATATGAAAGAGAATGCATCCCAAAATAACTGTGTGAGTGAAGATAACATAGAATAATTGAGGGGAACTGTATACAAATAGGCATATGTGTATAAACTGAGGGGGACGTCATATAAATATGCATATACAGTATTAGGAAACATGTATATGAAAATGCATTCAGTTTCTTTAAAAGGCATTCAGGATGGACTGATCTGAAAAAATAAGACAATGAGGGGAAAAAACTGAATTTGGGTGGGTTACTTAAAAGACTGAGCATCAAACTCAAGATTCTTTCAGATGCAAAAAAAAGAAAAAAGAATTGGACTGGCAGGACCACATGTTAGCTTAAACTAGCTAACTAATTGTTTTGTGCTGGTCTATGACTGTAATAACAATTTGATTTGATTTGATTTGATTTGATTTGACTTGACTTGACTTCACTTAATTTGATTAGATTTGACTAGTTGCTTGATCTGGATCACAGACTGAATTATATCACCATATGGTTGAATTACTTCTATGGGAAGGAGCAGATTTTCCAGAAAGCTTGCACAAGTATCTCTGATGGGATACAATAGAAATGTTAAGTATAACAACATCGTTTGATTATAAATAGTTTGTTAAAAAGTTGGAACAATGTAAAATAAGAGTAAGCCAAGGTCTAGCCTCTCTTGCTTCAATATTAAATATTTACTTTCCCCAAAATGAATTTTCAAAAATAAAAAATCTTCAAAGTTAATAATTCAAACAGATTGCAAAATATATTTTTTTCTTTAAAAAATAAATCTTTCAAGACTGTCTCCTTTGAATGGTCAGCCAGCTGGATGACTTTGGGACAGTCATTCTCTTTTAGCCTAACCCACCTCACAGGGTAGTTGTGGAGAAAACAGAAGAGCCGATACTTATTGTCCTGTGAGTTTACAGCAGTCTCAAAAAGAAACAAGCAGTCCTCAGAGTATAACATGCAGGTGAGGAACCTTTCACAAGTCAATGAACAGGCAAATTGATCCTTCTGCCCTCATGGAACTAGAATTGCAAAAGACAGCTGGATAAGAATCAGTCTGCTTATGCCTAATCTGAGTGCATTAAGAGAAACATCCAGCTTCCATGTCATTTCTTTAATAATTCCAGAAGAACAAGGAAGAGCTCCGATCCCAATTGCTCCCCCGGGGCACAGGAATCAGTTAAAAAGGAGTTCTGCTTAGCACTGCATCAATAAATCAGGCAATTCTGTTGCAAGCTTCTAAAACTCCATATTTAGAATTTCTTCAAATGGCAAATGTGCTTGAGGCTACAAAATATGAATTCTTGTAAATTGCATCAGGTTTTAGTCAAAAATCTGAATGCAAAGTGGATGCTTTGGAGAGATACTCTGGTTGTCCAAACTGAAAACAGGATTCTCTCCAAAGCAAACAAAACCAAATTAATAATTTCATGAAACTTCATAAGTGATTACGCACTTTGGAGAGCTGCCAAAGGGCAAACAAGGTATCAGCAAAAAAAGTGAAACATCGCTAGTTATTACATTAGATTTTAATCCTATTTTCTCCAGTTTGGTCACTAGAATATAAAGTCTGTAAGGACTAATAAAAAATGTTTCACTATATATGTTAGTAGAAGTTTCCTAACTTCACATCATACTAAGCTATAGTTTATGCACCCATGGTTTTCTGAATAAGTTACATTTGGTTGTGTACATACAGTATGCATGCACATAATATGCTATGCATATTATCCCTTAATAGGACAAGAAACCCCGACCTAGGATATACAAACATTTCCACTGCTAATAAAGTGTGCATTTTGCATTTTTATTGCATTTGCTTTGTAGAAAACAGGCAGAAATAGCACCAGTGATGGCAGAGGGAGGGGAGGGAAGGAAGGAATGAGATATCCTTTAGATGAAGCAAGGCAGACTCCTTGGAAGTGGAAGAGTTACTGGCAAAGGAAATAGGTGAATGAGCCAGTTCCCAGACTGATTGAAATTCTGCAGATTGTTGTGTGAAGCCAGTTTGGGTATAACCTTCCCAATTATAAATGAAGAGACCTACCTCTTCACTTGATCATAAGAAAATTGTTAGAAAGAAAACCAGAAAGTCCCTGACCCTAGAAATAATTGGCTTCAAAAGGAAAATAATTCAGTTGCTCGAGTCCTACTAACTCAATCTCTTTCAACTCAATCAAACCTGCTAAAGAGAATTTTCTGAGAATCTTGCCTGGAAGAGACTCGCTTTCCTATTTCAGCAGCTGCCAAAGTGCCTCACACTTAATTTCTCTTGCAGCCCTACTAGCTCCTCCAGAGAAGGCAACCTGAAGGTGCCACCATAATTCTGGTGATGGTAGTAATGGTAATAAAGTTTAGTAAACAATAGATCACCTCTATGAGAGACCATTTCATGCACATAGTGAGTCCTACTTTTGCAAGCCGTGTTGTGAATCAAGGGAGACAAGCAGAGCATGATGTTATCCTATGTTTGCTTTGGCACTTGAGAAAGCAGTGCATGCTGATCTAGTAGAAGAGCAAGGAATGAGGGCAAATTGACACAGCAGAGTAGACAGTGTGGAAAATCCTCCACCAAGATCTAGAAGCTTAAGCAAACTGCTTTGGAGGGCAATCATTTTGTTTTTGTTTTGTTTTTTAAATGTAATGTTATTGAAATTTTAAATACAATAAATAAATACAATACAATTAGAAAAGAAGCCAAATAAATAAATAAAAGAAGAATGAATAAGAAAGAAAAGTAGCCTCCAATTTTTTGAGAGTGGTTATAAATGCATTTATATTTTACCCTCTTTAAAGTTACATCATAATTTCCTTCTTCTATAAGCTACCTTTTGTCATCAAACCCATAAGTCACAAGTTCATTTTTTTTCAACAAAAAGTTCATAAGGGATTTCCAATCACTGATGAACCTAATAATTGATCTTTATTTCTTTGAGCAAGCAAGCTAATTTTGCCATCTCTGCTAGTTTCATCGTCTTCACCAACCATTCCTCCACTGAGGCTATATCAGAGTATTTCCATTTTTGTGCATATAGTAATCTTGCAGGAGTGATCGTATATGAAAATAGTCTTCTGTAGTTCTTTTCTAGTTGTCTGTCCAAGAAGGGCACTCACTTGGTGAATGGATGACCATAGAACATGAATGAATAAAATAATTGGTTTAAGTAAATAGTCCCAAGATAATTTTAATTTGCCTACCATTTCAGTAAGTAGTTATTAAATGGGCAGTTTTTCAGCCTGGCTGAATCCATTGGTTTCCTTGTCTTCCTTCACTACATATTTCTAATACAATCTAATTTCAGGTAGGACAGATGTACCCTTCTTGAACCAGGCAGCCAGGGAGAAATATTGATAATAGTCATATGCAAGGGTCTCTGATATTATATCAGCATCAAGGATGAAGTGAACATTGACTTCTGCCCCAGTTTGCTCACGTCCAGATTCAGTGCTGCTGAGGATTTTTTGTTCATCATGCACACACACAAAATGTTCTTAAATCAGACCTAAATTCAATCTAATTCCAACATCCAACCAAATATATTTAAAAAGCTGAGTCAGTGGGGTCTTTTCTACAGTTTTGAACAATGTTTTTTGCTTGAAGAAAATGGAAAGGAGAAAGGCACAACTCAGGTATAAGGACTGAGTTGAACCACAGTTCCCAGCACTTCTAATCACTGATAATTCTAGCTGGGGTTGCTGGGAATGGTAGTTCGATAACCTGTTAAGGACCATAGAATTGTATAAACGAATGGCTCAATAAGTGGATCAATGCATCAGTTTGATTCTTGTGGGGACAGAACTGTCATAAATGAATGTGTCTTCTAACCATTAACCCATTTTTGATTCATAGGTGCATTAGAGAAAAATAACAATATTAAAGATTCAAAGCATGATACTTCTTTATATACAGTACCTGTTTTTCAACAGGAGACATTTAATTCTTCTATTTCAAAACCCTGATTGCACCACTCTTGTGCCTATATGACAGATTGCTGAAACTCACAGAGCTTCTCCAACCAATGGACAACATACTTTTTATGCATAATCATGTATTATGCAATGAACATTTTGCCCAAGTATTTAGTCCATTAGTCTAGCAATAAATAATAAATACTTCCCAATATACATGCACACATAGCAGCAAATGCAAGTTATTTCAAGGTGAAGTCATTGAGATTTCATTTAGAGGTTTTACACATGAACTACTTTATGAATAAAGGAATCGGATTCAATAAATGTTCAAGAAGAAAACTTCAAGTGCCTTGTATTCCATTTACATTTTCTTAAAGTTCTTGTAATGTAGTAATTTAGGTGAAACTTTAATTATTATTATTTTTTTACTTCTCATACTTATTACTTGGTTAATGTTTTCATTAGTGCAGTTCGGTGGATATTACTATGTATTTTGGCACGTAATATCCCATATGCTTTGAAGGCAAATGAGACATATTTTTGTGCCCAGCTAATGTTCTTTTACCGCCGCTGCTAGTAATTTCTTGCCTTCACCAATACATTTTTCCAACTGAAATTTCACAGGCATCTGTTGTTTACTCAAAACAAACAAATTTAGATTGTAGTTTTGACCTTCCTATGTGACTTTTTCTATAACACCTTCCATGTATTATCACTGAAGCAAACACTACTGTAGAGCTATGTAGACCTATATTGTTATTCTGTTATTCTGTGCATGGTTTTTATTGTTTTATTATCTGTCAGACTCAGTGGTGAAATGTAAAATTTGTTACTACCGGTTCTGTGGGCATGGCTTGGTGGGTGGGTGGGTGGCTAATATGATTGAGTGGCCATGGCCAACTTTTTTCTTTTTCTTTTTTACTTTTAAAACCATTTTTTCTACAACCTCTTTGGTTGAAGAGGTTGTGAAAAAATTTTAAAGCCTCTGACAATTCCAGATGACTTGCCTGATTGGCAGAGGCTTTTTTTTTCCTTTTAAAAACATTTTTTTTAGATATTTGGAAAAAAATGCTTTTAAAAGCCTCTGATGATCCCAGCTGAGCCACACGATCATCAGAGGCTTTTTTTTTTCACTTTTAAAAGCATTTTTTCGGCCAAAGAAAAAATGCTTTAAAAATTTTTTTTAAAAAGCCTCTGATGATTGTGCGGCTCAGCTGGGCAATGGGGGGAGGGATTTCTGCTGCCAGTTCTCCGAACCACCCGCCTCCATCGCTACCGGATCAGGCGATCTGGTCCGAACCGGGAGCATTTCACCCCTGGTGAGACTTGATGCCTGATGACTGGACAAATCCATGCAGCTGTCTTGGCAAGATTTTCAGAAGTTGTTTGCCATTGCCTGCTTCCTAGGGCTGAGATAGAGTTACTGGGTCAAAGTCACAAGTTTTGTGCTTAAGGCAGGGCTAGAACTCACAGTCTCTTGGCATCTAATCCGCTGCTTTAAACCATTACACCAAACTGGCGTTCACAATATTGCTCAGTATTAATACAGTACTAATACAAATACTGGTATTCTATATTACTTTCTGAATAGATCTTTTGATATCTGTCAATCATCATTCTAGCTATTAAAGTGGTAAAAAGAATCTGAACTGGAATTTTAATGCAAAGGGCAACAGTTACTTGATTCTCCCATCAGCATAAGAGTAAAACAGTTCTTTACAAGTCTAGCCATGTCACATTTCTAAAGTGGGCTGAATTCTGCTGTAATTTCCTTAATAAGTTACTAAAAATAACCTACACAGTTGTATGCCTCTATGCAAAACACCTGCAAAATTTCAAAGGTATAGCTCCAGGGGCTAGGAAAATAATGATGTAATTCAACTGAAAGGGTTGATACCCTTGAAAATTCAATAAAGAACAGATGAGTGTGAACAAGCTGAAATTACATTCCAGCAACCCAGAAAGGTTTTGGCCAGCAAAGGACCTTATTCAGGGGGTTGTGGATCAGGCTTCTGGGGACCCCTGAAAAATCAGGTAAGCATGTGGGAGTTCCCCTTCATCTTCAGTTATCTCTGACAATCTGGAACTGAACACACTCAAAATCATAGAAATGATGGTAGACTTTAGGAGAAACCATCTCATACTCCCATACATAACCTCTCACAATACTAGACAACACAGTATCAACGGTAGAGACCTTCAAATTTCTAGGTTCTATCATATCGCAAGACCTAAAATGGACACCTAACATCAAAAACGTCATCAAAAAAAGCACAACAAAAATGTTCTTTCTGTGCCAACTCAGGAAGCTCAAACTGTCCAGGAGCTGCTGATAAAGTTCTACAGAGGAATTACTGAGTGTCATCTGCACCTCTATAACTGTCTGGTTTGGCTCTGCAACCCAACAAGACAGACACAGACTTCAGAGGATAATTAGAACTGGAAAAAAACCAATTACTATCAACCTGCCTTCCATTGAGGAACTGTATACTGCACAAGTCAAAAAGAGGACTGTGAAAATATTTACAGACCCCTCACATCATGGACCTAAATTGTTTCAACTCCTATCCCCAAAATGACGCTATAGAGCACTGCACACCAGAACAACTGAACACAAGAACAGTTTTTCCCCGAACACCATCACTCTGCTAAACAAATAATTCCCTCAACACTGTCAAACTATTCACTGAGTCTGCACTACTATTAATCTTCTCATCGTTCCCACCACTCATCTCCTCCCATTTATGACTGTATGACTGTAACCTTGTTGCTTGTATCCTTACAATTTATATTGACTGTTTCCTAGTATGATTTGATTGTTTAATTGTACCCTATGACTATCATTAAGTGTTGTACCTTATGATTCTTAACAAATGTATTTTTTCTTTTTATATACACTGAGAGCATATGCACCAAAGACAAATTCCTTCTGTGTCCAGTCATACTTGGCCAATAAAGAATTGTATTGTATTGTATTGTATTGTATTGTATTGTATTGTATTGTATTGTATTGTATTGTATTGTATTGTATTGTATTAATTGACTGTGGCAAAGAACATTTTTGCACAATTACATGCATTAGCTATGATGGTTCTTCAGCTAACAGAATATTTTGCAATTAGAATATGGCAATCTACCCCAAGAGTTTATCCACCAAGTCAGGTAACCTTACTACCAATGTGGAACAGCAACTATTTTTGGAGAACAGCTAGAGACATTGTCCTGCATTCATACGCAGAGATCCACCTTTGACTGTGACCTTTGGGCACATTTTCCTTTCAAAGTAATGTTTTCTTACTTTGTCTGGCTTACCTGTTGTTCTTTACTTTCTTCCACTTTGATTGGCCATTTCCCAAAGGCAGGAATATCCCTTGTCTCTTTCCAAGCTTTTTTGCTATAAGAGGTTTTTCTTGCTGGTCTAATGGCTCTAATACTTGGCTGGCATTAAAAGTCCATGGTTTGTCAAGGCATTTTGGATAAAAACTATGGTGGATTATGCAAAATATTCTTAAAAAGAAGATAAAGTTTACCCCACCGTTGTTTTTATTGGGTATAATTACAGATTGTACAGTTATAGAGACTAATTTGATTTTGAAATTAATAACTGCAGCTAGACTTTTGGTGGCGCAGTACTGGAAGAAGGAACATCTACCTACCATTGAAGAATGGACATTAAAAGTAATGAATTTAGTGGAGATGGCTAAAATTTCAGCATATTTGAAGGACCATTCAAATGAGATATATATATTGGAATGGAGAAGATGGATTGACTATATTCAAAATAAATATGGGACTAAGAAATTTCAAATAGCTTATGAATGAAGAAAAGAAGATATTTAAGGGAATTTCAATATTTAGTTATGTAAAGGGGAGTTAAAGAGCAAGAGGGAGAGTGGAGTCTATAGATAGTTTGTATATGTTAGCTTATGTTTGTTAAATGCTATACCTTGTATTTTGCTCTGGGAAGTCGGGGGGGCTGGGTTGGGAGGGGGAGGAGGGATGGGAAAATTGTTTGTAAAATTTTTTAAACTTTTCAATTTTAAAAAAAAAGTCCATGGTTTGCAACCTGAGAGGGTTTTTTTTAAATTATTATTGTTTTTCTTTCCTTGGCTACTTACTTTTCTGTCAGAAAAATAATACACTGGGGAACTAAATAAACCACTTGTTGAATGAACAGAGTTGGAAGGGACCTTGGAGTCTTCTAGTCCAACCCCCTGCTTAAGCAGGAATCCCTATAGCAAATGGTTATCCAATCTCTTCTTAAAAACTTCCAATGTTGGAGAACTTCTGGAGGCAAGTTGTTCAACTGATTAATTGTTCTAACTGTTGGGAAATCTCTCCTTAGTTCTAAGTTACTTCTCTCCTTGATTAGTTTCCACCCATTGCTTCTTGTCCTACCCTCAGGTGCTTTGGAGAATAGTTTGACTCCCTCTTCTTTGTAGCAACCCCTGAGATATTAGAACACGAACGAACGAACGAACGAACGAATGAATGAATGAATGGTTTTATTGCAGTTACCAAGCAGTACTACATGTAGTGTTACAATCAAAATTATAAAGTCTAGTAACACTTTTGGGCAAACTTGCCTCCATGCAGAGCACTGCAATGGATATACAGGTAGTCCTTGCTTAGCAATTATTTCATTTAGAGTCTGCTTGCAGTTTTGACAGTGATGAAAAAGTAATATAAAAGCACTGTGATAGGAGTGGCATATAAATTTGATAAATAAATAAACTTTATAACCAATTCTCAAAATTACAATCTTCACAGGTATGCAAAGCAAAGGAAAGGTAAAATAAGATTGTAAGCACAATTATAGTTTTCCTTAGCGTGCTTCACTTAACAACCAAGTTGCCAGTCCCAAATGTGATCACTAAATGAGGACTACTTGGAAGACTTTGCTTTAAAACACAGACTTGAATATATGGATTCAAGCAAAAATTTCTAACTTCCTAGCCCTGCCTCCACTCTGTGAAGAAGTTGGGTTAGACCTTAATGGCAGCTGGAATGTACTGTACTTGTGTGGTGATAGAAGGGTAGAATAGCTGCATTGCTTCTTCGAGTGGTGTGCAAGAAGTCTTCAGATTCCCATTTCAAAGGAAAGTCACCCTGAGGTAAATTAAAATTTCTTCCCATTGACAATCCCGTTCAGACATCTGCATCTTCTTGGGCACACTGTAATTTTTGTTTGCTGCAATTCAGTTGTAAGTGGTGAACCATACAAAAGAGGAACAAGGGATGAAAGGTCTTCTTCAGTCCCATCAGCGCATTGACTGCCTAGAGTAGCACAGCTATCTGCCAGCTTGCCATATTTGATGAATGGTGTTCTGCTTTTGTCAGACAATCTGGGATAGAATTTATATAAAAATGAATAATAAGGGAGCCTTTTTTGACACCCCTTCTGGTAGGAAGGCTCGGACAGCTACATCTTAGGTGTTCTTATGCATGTTATAAATACTATAGAAAGAGAACTCTTTTAATCTTATTAGCTTTATTAATAAGCTATAGCCCATACTGGACAACAGCACTGGACTTTCTCAGGCATTGGAATGCAGATCCATACTTTCCTGCAGACAACTATGAATCTGAAGCAGATTCTCACAAGCAACAAGAAACAACAGGACAATGATCCTAATAAGAGAAACTGACCCTGTAACAAATCCATGTATCTACTATCCTCCAACAATACTATCACCAATGCACAACAACACAGCTAGTACACCAAATTTGAGACACTTTCATCCCCTTCTTCCTCTAGCAGGGGTGTCAAACTGGTGGCCCGTGGGCCGGATGTGTCACGCACAGGCCACGCCCACCCCAGCTCCACAAAGGGAAAAAATGTCATGAAATGTCACATGGCAGCAATGTGACGCGGAGAGTTTGACATCCGTGCTCTAGTGTAATATGAACCATCATCTGCTAATAGATGTCCCTCTGAATTTTAATAATAGTGAGCCCAGGATTACAACCCATATTGTACTATGAGACCAAGACCTGCAACCAATACAGGAGAAGTCTGAAATCCTTTGCAGAGATGGAAATGTTATTAATCTTCTCAGGAGAGCTGAACATTCTCAACTCATGGGGAAAAAATCCTCCCACCTTTTTATAGAAAGAAGGGAATCAAAGTATGCAAGATCTGAGTGCCAAAAAGTACCAGTTACTGCTGCTAGCAGCTGGTACCTCTTAGTTATTATAGCTTCCTATTTTTTTTCATGCAATCAACCACTTATACTGGAAGTTATAAGTTGAATAGTATAATACACATTGAATGGGAAGGTATTCAACTGATACTATAAGAATGGCATGTACGGTACCTACAAATCTATGTTAGCCTTGACTCAGTACTAACCAAAGCAGGCATTTTTGTTAGGGACAAACTGCTTATTTCTTCCTTTTCTCAAATTACCAAACAAGTTTTGAAGATACTGAATTAGAGCATAACATTCTTTCTTTCTTTCTTTCTTTTTTCTTTCTTTCTTTCCTTCTTTCTTTCTTTTTCCTCTTTCTTTCTTTCTTCATTTCTTCATTCATGATATTTACATAGCCACCCATCTCACTCATCAAGTGATTCTGCATGGCATACAGCAAAGATAAGATTAAACAATATATACTTATTAATATATCTAATATATTAAATTAATATAATTATTAATATTAAAAACTTCAGAATTTTAAAAAGCACAAAAATAAACACAGAATAACAAAGAGACTGTCTGAAGAGCAGGTGTTAATTACATGGGAGTCATATGTCATTGTATTTGCCCTGATTGTTTATTTATGATAAGTGATCAAGATGAAATTCTTCTGAATTAAAACTGCCTCTCACAGAAGTGTTGGTTTTCTTGATCCTCGTACTTGGACATAAAGATAGCATATAAATCATTTAAATAAAGAATTCCTCATCATCATCCTTACTAGAATAAATAAATAGCTTGCTATCCAGTCAAATTGACACCACAGTCACAAAAGGTGCTACAAGGGGACAAGATAGTTTATTGGCAGAGCAGAAGAACCTGAAGAGTCAACATTTTCCAAATAAATATCCCTTTACCCAAAGTCACCAAACCTCCACAAAAGGTTTTTATATTTCTGTTTTGTAGCACTGAATATTCCTTCCCCAGCAAACTGTATTTTGAAGAGCTTGAAATTAGAAGTACTTTCTTCTAAAGTAATTATAGGATTGTGCAATTAATGGCATTTACTCAGAAGTATGTCTCCTTGTGCTCAGTGTTAATTCCCAAAGTTGTACCTACTTGAAGACTGGCAGAAAACTCTGAAAAAGTTACTGATGGTTACTACAGTAACATTTGTATAATCAACAAATAAATGCATCTCTCTAATGAGATCAGATATTTTCTAGCAGGAGAAGATAACCCGAGGATTAGAAGGAAAATACAGTAGTCATTTTCTTTCATATAAGTACAACAGATGTATTTTAATTATGCTTTAATTGCTTTTCTGTAATTCAAATATATAAATCATTAGCTGTATGACAGATAAAATATGAATCTCAAAATCAAATTATCTAGATAGGTAAAGAGAAATTGCTTTTAAGGACAAGGAAGATACATTTCATAGGACCACTCATAAATATGACAGAAGTTACTATAATCTTTGGTCCGTCTTGAGGCCTGCAAAGTGCTAATCTTTCTCTCATATTAAAAAAAACTTGACACCATAGTTTTTGAATGTATTAATCTAAAACATTGCACATTTCTTTTTCTTAATGACATGACTATGATATATATCATTTTCACATAAATTTACCTCCAAAAATAGAGAAGGGGAAGGGAAAATTAATTACAGGTAGTCCTCAACTTACTATCACAGTTGGGACTCAAACTTTTGTTGCTAAGTGAGATGATTGTTAAGTGAGTCATGACCATTTTTCTACCTCTTTCCTGCTGTCATTAAGTGAATCACATGGCTCTTAAGCAAATCTGGCTTCCCTCATTGACTTTGTTGACTGGACAGACTGACTGGGAAAGCTGCAAATGGAAATCACAAGACCCCAAGACACTGCAACCATCACAAATACATGCCAATTTAGCACCCAAATTTTGATCATGTGATAGTGGGGACACCATCTCAATAATAAGTGCAAGAACTGGTTGTGAGTCACTTTTTCCAGTGGGGTTGTAACTTTGAACTGCCACTAAATGAATGGTTGTAAGTCAAGGACTACTTGTCGCACACATACACACTTAAAACTGCTACTGCATGTTGGTCAAACTCAACAACTTTATGAAGTACATACTTCAACTCCCAGAATTCTCCAACAAGGTCCACAACTCTTGAAGTTGCTGAGTTTGATAAACACTATAGTAGTTCTATATTTCTGAAAACGTCTGGTGTTCCCAGCTATGGCTCTATTTGCTTGCTAATTAAACCAATGGGAATTGCAATATCCTAAAATGTCTGTTGTAGCCTCCTTAGAAATGTGAGCCTCACCTACAACATTTTCTGTCCTATTCCTAGGTTTATAAAGGAAAGAGGAGGAAGAACCCTTCAATTTCTCCCAACCCCACATCCCTAAGGTGCTGCTGTCAGTTTTCCTGTTGCCAGGCTTCCCTCCACAGTCACTCAGTGGTGCTGAATAGTCAGAGCAGGCTGAGAATAGCACCTTCTCCTATTGCAACTGGGGTTGAAAGCAGGCGCTAGATCCAGATTTAGTCCCTGAGAGGGACCCAAGAGAACATGCATTGACCAGCCAGTGAACACATCAACTATAATAGCATTTAATTCTGGGCAATCTCAAGGTCACTTGGTTACATACACTGAGGAACTGCAGAAATTAATCCTGCATCAACATCTATTTTGCAATGGATGACAGAAATCAATTGAGGGTTAATTCACTGGATATGAGTGATGAAGTGCCTTTGAGGAAAAATCAGGAGCAGCAACAATGCCTAGAGGGAGGCTATTGTTATAATTCATCTTCCCTCCAATGAAGCAGATCATGTTAGAGGTGTTTTCCAGTGGTAGCCAAAGCAGGAGCAACTGCACCAAAATGTTACGCTAAACTGACAAGTGTCACCTTCATCATTCTTTCCTAGCAAGCAAAGATGCCTCATTAGCCATACAAGGACAGAAGGGAACAGAGAAGCCACGTACAGTAAGCCAAGCAGGGCTGAGGCTGGGCTTAGGAATCCCCATGCAAATGTCCTGAGGACATTGCTTTGCTGCGTGCCCCTCGCCTCTTGCCAAGACATAAAAGTGGATGTGCAGCCCTGGAGAACACCAGTTGTAAGCCAAAAAGGATTTTGGCACAGAATTAAATTCTAGTTATAATACTATAGATAGGTCCATAAGGAAACTTTGCTTGCCAAATGTGCGATAAGATGCATCAGAGGAGCAAATTACACTGCAGCTTTCTATGATAAATGCTCAAGGATATTAAACCATCCAAGTCCATAAATGGGATCCCTTCTTCCCATTTTGAGGAAATAAAATCAGTTTATTTCAAAAACAGAAAATCTGACTTTTTAAAATTACGATATGTACTTCATAAGAGGGACGCAGTGGCTCAGTGGTTAAAATACTGAGCTTGTCGATCGAAAGGTCGGCAATTCAGCAGTTCAAATCCCCAGTGCCGCGTAATGGGGTGAGCTCCCATTACCAGTCTCAGCTTCTGCCAACCTAGCAGTTCAAAAGCACATAAAAAATGCAAGTAGGAAAATAGGGACCGACTTTGGTGGGAAGGTAACAGCGTTCCGTGCACCTTTGGCATTGAGTCATGCCGGCCACATGACCACAGAGATGTCTTTGGACAGCACTGGCTCTTCGGCTTTGAAACAGAGATGAACACCACCCCCTAGAGTCAGGAATGACTAGTACGTGTGTGCGAAGGGAACCTTTACCTTTATGTACTTCATTACCCCAATTTTAACATTTGAAAATGTGAATGAGAGTTTATGCTATGATACAGGATGGGTGTATTTGAGGGACAATATGGAAGTCATGTAAAAGAGAAGGTATCATCAATACAAAATGTTAGGGAAATTAAACAATACTCATATTCAGGGGTGAAATGTAAAATTTGTTACTATCACTTCTGTGGACGTGGCTTGGTGGGGGGTAATGTGACTGGGTGGGCATGGCCAACTTTTTTTTTTTACTTTTAAAACCATTTTTTCTACAACCTCTTTGGCCGAAGAGGTTATAAAAAATGCTTTTAAAAGCCTCTGACGTTCCCAGCTGAGTTACCTGATCGTCAGAGGCTTTTTTTTTCTTTTAAAAACATTGTTTCTACAACCTCTTTGGCCAAAGAGGTTGAAGAAAAAATGCTTTTAAAAGCCTCTGATGATCCCATCTCAGCTGGGCATGGGGAATGGGCAGGGATTTTTGCTATCGGTTCTCCGAACCACCCGCCGCCATTGCTACTGGATCAGGCAATCATCAGAGGCTTTTTTTTTACTTTTAAAAGCATTTTTTCGGCCAAAGAGGTTGTAGAAAAAATGCTTTTAATTTTTTTTAAAAAAGCCTCTGATGATTGTGCGGCTCAGCCGGTCATGGAGGGGGCAGGGAGTTTTGCTACCGGTTCTCCGAAGTACCTGCCACCATCGCTACAGGATCGGGCAATCCGGTCCAAACCGGGAGCATTTCACCCCTGCTCATATTCTACCAGTAGTTCCAGATATGCACTTATTGCAAGTTGCAGGGGGACATTGATAGAGACCAGGCGACAAAAGATATTTCCTGTTTTAAACTTTAAGCCATCGTACGTATACATCTGGCAGTCAAACTAAATGAAATCTTGGATGACTATTAGATGCATAGCGTTGGCAAAGATGTTCAGCCATATCAGCAATACACATACACATACACATACACATACACATACACATACACACAAATACACACACACACACACACACACAGAGGAGGTGGAAGTCCTTGACTTATAATCAGTCATTTAATTGAAGTTATAATGACCTCAAAAAGAGTGCTATTTATGACCAGTTGCAGCGTCCCATAGTCCCATAACTGGTGATTTGGACATTTTTTGCTGATTTCTGGCAAACACTGCCCATTTGGTGAGGATGGATACATATAACGACTGAATGATTTGCTTAACAACCATGTAATTTGGACTCATGACTGCCTGATTTGCTTAATGACCACTATAAAAGTGATAGAAAAATAGGTCCAATCACATGGATGCCTTGACTTATGACTGCAACTACTTATTGAAATTCCAGCCCCAATTGTCTGTGGGCGCTCCAACATTGGAGATTTTTAAGAAGAGATTGTCTGAAATGTTATAAGACAGGGGTGTCAAACTGGCGGCCAGTGGGCCAGATGTGTATGCGCAGGCCACGCCCACCCCAGCTCCATGAAGGGAAAAAACATTATGATACCTTATGTGAGGGCAACGTGACATGGCGACGTGACACCCGTGGTACAAGTTTCTTGCTTGAGCAGGGGGTTGGACTAGAAGACCTGCAAGGTCCCTTCAAACTCTATTATTCTGTTATGTGTAGATAGAACTATGATTTGGAACCATCTACAGACTCTGACTTAACTTTGTTTTATCCTGGAATGAATCCTCTTTTGAAGGATCTGAGAAAAGCAACAGGAACCATGGTAATACGTCATCCTAAGATAATTAAAGGAAGAAATTGCCTGCATATTTTTATTAATTAAATTTATGTAAATTCCACAGGAACTGAAGCATGTATTTGCATATCCAATTAAGAGTTTTAGCCCAACCAGTAAATACACCCAAGGATGAATTTTTAGATCCCAAGATAAGAAAAATACATACTTAAAAGAACTTCCATAGCTGCCCAGGCTGCCAAAGTTCATGACTAAAGATGAGTCATTGAAGTAATATCAAAAGTTTTTTTTGCCTGAAGGTTCTGTTCTTATATTAGAAAAACCATTACAGCAATCAAGGTTCCCACACTGTATCTGTAGTCTTCTTTGCTCCAGATCATCCCAGTTTGATTTTAGGTTAAGCTAATGTATTAATGTAAGTTGAATAGCTAGAAGAATATTCTTTTTGAATCCAGTTGTTCAGTGTCTTCATGTTAAACAGTTTTTTAAAATCTTTGTCAGATCCTCTAGGGAAACTTCCAGTTAATTATTGTGGTATCAGCTGCATCCATGCATTTATAGGAAAAGAGGCATGATGAAGATATAATGGTATTATGATGCCACCCTAACCCTCTTGAGCATGCACAAAAATTGAACAACAGACAAAAGGGGTGGGGTTTGTATCATGATGCCACATCTGCCATCTTGCCTTTTTTAACCAACCACCACCACTGAATATACCACTTTCATCTTTCACCAGTTCATCTTTTCACTTCTTTATTGCTTAATTGCTAAGGAAGAAAATCCCTATGGGTTCTAGTACAAAGGGGTAAGAATCATTGCACTGCAGGTATGAATTTCTCAGATTTTGACATTTGCCCTCCTTCTGCTGCCCACCCCATTTGAAGACACCCAAGACTGTTCTTATTCCAAACATTTGCTTCCCCTGGGCAGATTTACACAAAGGTAGGAAGAAGGCAGAGTTTCAAATAAATGGCATTCTTGGTATTATAGTAAACTTACAAAAATTCAGCTTTGTTTCTTAGGAGGTATAGGAAATAAAGATGAAAGAGAAAAGTAAAAGTTCAGTATTTTTTTTAATGGAATCAACTAATGTAAGACCTGTTGTACTATACTTTTACTAAGAGCTCACAATATCACACCCAGGGCAGGGTTACTTTTACTTTTCCATATTCAGTTTCTCCTTGCTCTGGTCCTTTTTAGTCTACACTGTTTGCACATCTACTGTCTCACTATTGCCCAGCCATATATATACTGGGCTTTCTAAGGTATGACAATAGACAGAGGGAATGGTGGCCCGTTTGATCCCCTCACTGATCATATTATGAGGAATTGGGCAGGGAAAACCAAAGGAAGTCATCCTGTCTAGAGAATGTAGGAGAAATTGAAGAGAAGAACATAGGCCAGAAGATCATAAAGAAGAGTAGTATGAGCACACAAGCAGGAAATACTCTATATACTGGGAGATGGGAGGGAGAGAAGAAAAGATCATGGCAAAAAAGTAAACAAATGTGATTTATACCTCCATAATCAGCTAAGAAAGCAACTCTTTTTTAAAATTCTGCCTGTTAATAGAATTTTATTGATTGATTGATTGATTTTCCTAAATTTCTATGCTAATTATTTATAATAGAAGGTATAAAAAAATCTAGTAAAAACTAGCCATGAATGTAAAAAGCCAGTAACATTGCTGAAGCTATTCAGTGCACTGTGCTGATAATTAACTGTTTGCCTTCTTAAATATTACAGGATGCAGCAAATTTTTGACCGTCAAGAAATGAAGTGATGACTTGAAGCCACTGAAAGAGGTTGAGAGAATGAGACTTTGGTAGAAACATTCAGAAGTGCAATAATGAGACAACTTCTTTGAACTAGGAAGTTTCCAGGCCAAGCAGGATTGCACCTGGGATGAGGTAAACATCTCTTCACTGTTTTTATAATTTTCAAAAGAGATTCAGCAACTATTTAAACCACTTTTATGACATCTGATGAGGCCCCTGGGATTTGTTTATGATGCTAGTTCCTCTATTTCTTTGAGCAATATTATCACAAGAATATATCCTTTTTTCCTAAAATTCCTCACTAGAGTCTAAGAAAACAGATTCATTTATTTATTTGATAAAACATCCTGAATTTTTCTTTATAAATTGCTGCGAAGTTGTAATATGTGATTTTTCTAATCTATTTTATAGAAACTATGTTATATCTTTTTCCTTTGTCAATGTTTTTAATTAATAGTGTTAAAAACAGCAAATTTATTATTTCTGTATGATCATGCCAGGGGAATAGCTTGTAACAGGAAAACTTTCACTATGAGCTGGACTCATCACTGGCCAGAGTTCGGATAATGAGATACTCTGCCCCAGTAACAACACGAGAGGACTTTGCTGTTCTCAACTGTCCTTGACAGAGGTACCACCCTAGGAAGTGCTCTGGTTCTACAGCCTGCCTATGCTGGGCAAGTTATAAATTTTGTATGGAAACTGTGCTTGCAAGCAGCATTCAGCTTAGCTGGACGCATGGTCAACCTTGCTGCAGCAATTTGTGGCATCGCTAGCCTGCCAGTCCTCATCTTTGGAGAATCATTTTAGAATGTCTTGAGAAGGAGTTCCCAATAGCAACAATCAATTAGGCCATTATATCTGGTGTCTACAATACAGATCTTCAAAATCCCTGATTAATTCATGTGGGGGCGAGGTAGGATTTGCTTCTATTATGATGGCCATGCTGGCACAGTGATTAGAATGCAGTATTGCAGGTAAACACAGTCCACAGTCAGGAGTTCGATTCTGACGTGTCTCAAAGTTGACTCAGCCTTCTATCCTCCCAAGGTTGGGAAAATGAGGACCCAGATTGTTGGGGCAATATGCTGACATTTGTAAATTACCCAGAGAATGGTGTAAAGAACTATGAAGTGGTATATGAGTCTAAATGCTACTACTGTTTCTATTACTATTGCTATTACTATTAAATGCAATTTTTCCAACTAAAGCATTCACATATAATTTGTGATTCCCATAGAGCCCCATTGTTTAAGGCTCGTGATCCATTTGTCATTAACTGAACATTTTTATCTTTCAAGAAAGACAAAAAAAGTCAAGCCAATGAAACAAAATACATCACGCAACCATTTGGCACTTTGAAACTGTCAACTTTTTCATGCATACACTCACTTATATATAGTAATAGAGATGGTGCAGGAATACATTGAGTTCATTATAAACTCAGTGGGAACCTCACTTTGACCTTTCCAATGAATAATTTATTACAAAAAACACATATTAGAATGTTATTCCTGCGGCTTCTGACATTTCCTGCTTCGACTTTCAGTTTCCAACAATCCTTGCAGTCCATGAAGAGTTTTGCCCATTTTCTGCTCCAAAGAACATTGAGAGTAAAAAAGCTTCAACAGCATTTTGTTGCTGCAGTTCATTCCTTTGACTGAGTGCTGGTTTTTGTCCTATCTCCAGTGCACATGTGGAAGGAGCAAGCAGCAAACCAGAAATTCGGCCCCAAGAAAGTTTCTTTTTCCTCTCAGTAGGAATTCAAACCAAAACAAGGGGTAAAAGGTTACAGGGGTATATGAGCACAAAGGCATACTGATTTTCTCATACCCACTGGGGCCCATTCCGAGGCACATTGAGAAAATCATGTTTCTCAGTTGCAATTTTAATCACAGGGAAAAAAATCCCACAGGCAAAACTTGCAGCAAAGTAAAGAAAAATGGCAGATTGCTTCATCAATGTGGATATGTGAAAAAACTATGAAACTGAAATGGGATTGTATTTCTGGGAATTACAGTAGAACTGGGGAATTAGAGGCACATCCTTACAGGCATCTGTAAAAACTTGGAAGCTGTTGTTCAATAATGCTGCTGCACAAACATTATTAGTTTTGAATGTCAACTGTAGGACTTTTCAGCAATATGTAATCAAAAAAGTTTTTCATTCACTGTTTTAAAAAATATTTTATCAGACCAAAAAAAAAAGATGGCTTGAGAGGCTGCCAGATGTCTTCAATTCCAAGAGTTGGCAGGCTTATGAAACCCAGACTGTTGCCTCCTGGGATGCTGGCGACTTGAATAATCTAGCACTGGTGTTTTGAAGCAACATACTGTCTTGCCTTCAAAATAATCAAGGATATGACTTATCAAGCAGTTTGGGAAAAAGAGAGTGGAGAAGACATCTCATCTGCTGCAGAAGTGATTCATATTTGCCAGATGGCAAAGCTCCTTATAAGGAGAACTGATGGTTGGATGAGAATGCTCACACAAATAGGTCAATTCAATTAATCTCAACTAAACTGCAAGCAAGCTAGCAGTTATACTTCTAAGCGTATCATCTGAACTTAGTGTTGAATTAGCCAAAGCCATTTCATTTCAATACTTTGACCACACTCCACATTCATTCTGTTCTTCATTGTCTTCTGGGCAGATGTGAAGAATCCACACAACCTCTCATTGTTGCTTAAAGATGTCTCACTAATTGCCTTTAAGGATATGCCTTCTTTTCAACCCAGCCTATAGCTTAGGCCAGCTAATTTCATACTGAACTAATCAAATCTTTAAATGGTGTTTTCCATCTTCTCCAGATGCAAGCCCCACAATATGTAGGAATTAGGATCCTTCAGTGGCAACCATAGTCATGATGTGGCAGGGTTGGGATCAGCTCAGTTCTGATTGGCTATTTATAATTTCTGCGGGCACCTAAAATCACTAGAGTCACTTTTGACTTAGTGAGCAGGATTGATCAGGCATTGGTCACCACCTCAAGCAATGCCTAACCAGTGTTAATGCTGGTTTCTATAAGTCTACTAGTCTTCTGTAAGACTGATAAAAATGTGAAATGAATGCCATGAGTGAGGCAATTTGCACTCATGATGAATCCAGCCAGCAGCACCTGACAATAGATCTTCCTGCTTAGCTTTTGTAGACAGGCAGCAAGAGAGAAAATGAGAGAAGTACGAGTGAAAGAAAAGTTGGAGAGACAGCAAGCATATTGGGGGAAGGAAGAAAAAGCCCACAAGACTAAACAGGGGGACTTTTGCAGTTTTCTAACCTATCTGAAGTTCGCAAGGGGCCAAGTTCAGGGCTAGGTCACTTATTTAGAAAAAGGGAAAAATACTAATTTAGATTTATTTTTCTGAATTTGAAGCTTTAAGGGGATTGAGAGGGGGAATGCCAAATGCCATTTGCAGAGAAATGAGGAGCATGACGAGGAAGTCTTTGCTAGTGCTTAATCCTTTCTACGTCCAGTCTTCATCCAAGACCGGTACCAAGCTACCATTTCTTTCCAGTCTTTCCAGGCCTTTTGCTTAGGAAAAAAAAAGATTTTCTAAAAATCTAAGGGAAAATTTTTACAAAATGTTTTATAAATGGCATTTAGATCCTAAAAAATTGTCATGTATGTACCCAAATTTGCAAGCTAAATGTTGGAGATGTGACTGTGAGGATGCAAGTTATTTTCATATATGGTGGACCTGTAAGAAAATCAAAGCATTTTGGATAAAAATTTGGTGGGTGATGCAGAATATTTTGAAAAAAAGGTGGAAATTTACTCCGCAACTGTTTCTGCTGGGCATAACAGTGGACTGTACATCACTAGAGACTAAACTGATTTTAAACTTATTATCGGCAGCCAGGCTTTGGTTGCGCAAAATTGGAAGAAGGATGCTTTGCCTACTATTGAAGAGTGGATACTGAAAGGAGCGAATTTAGCGGAAATGGCGAAAATATCAGCTTATTTGAAGGACTATACACAAGAAAGATATATATCGGAATGGATAAGATGGATTGATTATATTCAGAATAAGTATCAGACAAGAAAATACCAAATTGCTTATGAATGAATGTTAGTTTATAGATGTATTATATTATTGATAGTGGAGTTAAAGTTCTAGGGGGAGATATGTTTACTAGTTTAAGGACAGTTATGTTTGACTAAAGATGCCAATGCTATACCCTGTATTTTGCTCTGGGAAGTCGGGGGGGAGGGGGAGGGAAAAGGGATTGGGAGTGGGGAGGAAGGGGGGGATTTTTTTTTCTTGTTTGTAAAAATAAAACTTTTCAATAATTAAAAAAAAAGATTTTCTTCCCATTAGGTTCAATACTTGGTGCCTACCCTAATATGTTTTTGCAGTCTTCACTTTCTTTAATTGTTCCTTAATGCATTTTGTTCCTGTCCTGATGAAGACAGCAAGGTCTGAACTTTTGTCTTGAAATCAAGTTCCGTTTACTAGTGCAGTGGGTTGCTACTCTAATCTCTATTATGTCAGAGTGTCTGGTTATAAAGAATAGACATAATACTATCCACAGGTTTTAAGACCAGTTCTGCAGATTACAGTTTATATTTCAAGTTCTCTCTTCTTTTATTATTAATCTATTGCAACCAGAGGTTATAATAAACTTCCTTGCTTTGTCTTATTGCATTCTTTGTGATACATGGGTACCTTACTTAGCATGACCAAGTCTACGAGCAAAACTACAGAGATTCCTGATAACCCCTTGATCTCTATGGCTTTGCTGAACAGGCAGGGTAAAAAAGTTGCAGTGTAAGAACCTTGAGAAAAGGCATTTAACTTTCTTCTTCTTTCATAAAATCATAACTATTGAAATAAATGAACTAAATATGTTTTATTAAATTTTTTATTTGTTAATTTATTCATTCATCCATTTAGTGCAGAAGCAACTATATAAAACAACTACAAAGTGCACAGAAACAGCTAACTTTTTGCAACTATTCAAAATGTGGTCATATCAGTTTGGCAAGAATTTCTAGGAGATGTATTCACAAATATGTCCTACAACTTACGATATGCAAAATCAGAGCTTTTGGACCAAGCTTGCCTTCCATTCTTCAGTTATGACAAAGTTAGCTTTCTGGCCTGTCCGCTCTCAAGTAAAGATTGCATCAAACTTGGGCTAGGTTTCCAGGTTTCCAGGTTCTTCACTTCCATCTTTTCTCTCTCTAATTCTAGTTCTTTTTCTTTTACATGGAAAGGTACACTGGAGAGCAAGATGAGAAAGAAACATAGAGTAATTGCAGCCCAATAACCACAAGCTTAACTGAATAAGTAGATTCAGCTCTGAAACAAACAGGATGTCTCTACATCAGCTTCAGTTAAATACATCAGTTAAATATATTTGTTCAGGGAAAACATAAGTGAATGGCAAATTAGGTGCATTTACCATCCTTTTGAGAGAATGCCCATAAAGCGAGATGTGTGCAGGGGTGGGCTGCTGGGGATTCGCAGGGGTTCGGGAGAACCTCTAGCTAAGATTTTGTGCAGTTCGGAGAACCCCCAAATCCCACTCCTAGCTGGCCCCGCCTACCCCGCCCCTCCCAGGAGTCCCCACACGGCCTGTTTTGTGTGCAGGTAAGTGCAGGGCACATGCAGAGGCTCAGGGAGGGTGAAAAACAGGCCTACCGGAAGTTCTGGAAGTCCGGAAATGAGCCTGTTTCCGGACTCCAGAGGGACTCCGGAGCCTGGGGAGGCCGTTTTCACCCTCCCGGAGGCTCAAGGAAAGCCTCCAGAGCCCGGGGAAGGTAAAAACACCCCCCCACCCCCCACCCCATGGTGCAGAAGGCCGACTAGGCCATGCCCACCATGGCCTTGCCCACCCAGCAACCAGGCAGAGAACCCCTTGCTAAAATTTTTGAATCCCACCCCTGGATGTGTGCCCATTATAGTACACAGATCTTTGTGTAAGCACATGAAGCCAGAGTGCCCCAAAAAGCCTGTGAACTAATTTAATTTAAAATGTTATATTTATATGGATGGTTGCTTTTTATCCTTGTTGTTTCTAACTCAGCTGCCAATTATCTACTTATTTTGTTGCTTTTTTCCATTTTTTAAAAAAATGCTGTTAGTTTCCCAGATTCACTTGTTTGAGATGAGCAGCCATATGGATGGAACAAATTTTAAAAAGTAAAACAATTTCCCAATCAGTTCAGTTAATCTCCCAAAGCCATATCTCATTTTGACATTGTATTGGCTCAAAGTAGGCTTTCCAAGAGATGCAGCTAATTCCAAGGTGGGCAACCTACAAGCGTTGTCTAACTTTTCACAATTTGCAACACTCCTATCCCTGAGTCACAGAGCAGGGAGGCTGTGGCTGCAAGTCTCTTCCAATCCATTGAGGGGAAGGGTCATGCCTTGAGGAAAATCCCTTTTTGCATTAAGATACAGTAGAAGGGAAGGCAGGTGGGAGAAGGTCAGTCTCACTCTGAGCTGAAGGCAAGGCAAGGGATAAACCACTTTCAGCACTGTTCCGCTGATCAGCAATGAACCGAAGAGAAACAGATTTACTTTTCCTGCATCCCCTTCTGTTATTCTCCTCTTCTGCTCAGGTGTTCTTTGCTAATGCATTTTTCTGATTCAGGTCACGGACTCAACAGAAAAGTCTGCTGGCATAACTTGTGCTGCCAGTTCCCCACCTCCAACGTTGCCATCATCAGGCATCATTTGCTAGCAGAACAATCACCTATTGCTCTTCTTAATGGGGAGGAGGAGGGGGAGTTTACTTTAGTTAGATTCTGAGAACGGCAGGTGACATGGCACTAAGGGTGGATGGTGGGGGGAATGATTCTATTTGGCGTAACTCCTCTTCTGTGCCTGTTATCCATCCAGCTATTTCTGAAAGTGTTGCAAACTTGAGTTTGCCATAAACAGGTTATTGGGCTCTTGGTAGCCAAGGGTTGAAGAGATGAAGGAGAAGGAGTATTTGGTAATAAGTAAGTTCCAGGCAAACTTTGTCCATGGGGTTGTGATGGGTCAGACATGACTTCACGACTAACAACAACAACAAAAGCTCCAGGCAAGGTTACTACAATACTGCAAAGGACCAGCAATGCTTGGAGTGAGTAACAGCCAGTCCAATTCTGACCTCGTGACTGTCAATAACCACAGAAGATACACTATAGCAATCTTCCAGAATTGTGAAATAGTGATTGCAGTGACTCATAAAAATCATCATCAAGCGCAATTAGAAAAATAGTGCCTGGCCCAGGAGTATTTTCAGAATATGGTCAAAAAAGATGGTCAGTTGGTGGAGTGCTGAAGATGCTGGCTAGAAAGCAAAAAAATGAGTTCTGGTCTCATTTTAGCCATGAAAACCAGTTGGGTTACTTTAGGCCAGTCACTCTCTCAGCACAACCCACCTTATAGGAATAACCTCAAAGAACAGGAAGAAGAGCTGCTGCCAAGGTAACAATCAGTTAAGAAGGACTTGAGCCTGGGTCAAGAAACTAATTTGAGAAAGCATCTTCAATAAGCCCTTCCTTAACTCACAGAAAGATAAAGTGAGGAAGGGGGAACCGCATTCAGGATTCTGTTCTATAGCTTTACAATAAACCATAGTCCTAATCTACATGGTTTTGATTTCTTAGTCTGATCTACTTTGTAGGCTGAAAATAAGATCTAACAGGAACTATAGAAAATGCTGTTTTGGAGAAGCCAGGTGTCCAATCCATCCAACAGTAAAAAAAAATGGCTACAGAGGGCAGTGCCCCATGGCTAGAGAGGCAGGGGCTATGTCACGGTGAAATCCAGCAGGTTCTGACAGGTTCTAGAGAACCAGTAGTAGAAATTTTGAGTAGTTCGGAGAACCAGCAAATACCACCTGGTATTTGCAATATCCTTCCCCCAGGAGTGGGGAAGGAATGGGGATTTTGCAGGATCCTTCCCCTGCCATGCCCACCAAGCCACGCCCACAGAACCGGTAATTAAAACATTTGAATTTCACCACTGGGCTATGTCCACAGCAGCCTAAAGGGGCTAAAAGGATCAGCAATCCAATTGTCAGCAAAGTATGTCAAGTTTGATACCGAAAAACTTTAGAAGAGGGGAAATGCTATTTAAATTTTAAGCTGCCCCACAGAGGTGCTGGAGTTTCCATAAAGGCAGTATCAGTAAAACAAGGCAGGAATTGTTACCTAGTGATTAGGGGAAAACAAGAAAGACCTTTAAAATTATCCCCTTTCCAGATATATTTTCCTTCAAACTATTTTCCCCAACTAATTAGCAGCAGGAGGGGCTGCTACTATTAGGACCAAAAATCAATGGACTTTAGATGGCTGCATTTTTATTTAGAGTGCGGCACAGAGGGAGATAACCAACTCTGTTGCCCTCTAGTGGCATGAAGAATACAGTAAGGCTGAACTTGGAATAAATCATTTTTAAAAAATCTTCCTGCTCAATTTAAATCTGATTAGGCTAGTTCTTTCCATTAATAATCCCTAAATGTACCTAAATACTTTACACTGTCTAGAAAAGTGCTTATGCCAGTTTTAACATTCTTGAAGAATGAGGCTTTACAAAAAATGGCATTATATTCTGTGTATCTGGCCATAATGATAACATGAATTTTAGTTGTTTATTATTTTATTTACATATAAATACCTGTACATGCTTAGTAAAGAAACCTCAGAGACTGGTCTAAGAAACTGAGGGAGTCCAATGAATTAATCAGAATGCAACCAAAGGTCACAGCCTCAGTTCTGTGTGCTGTAGCAACCTAGCAATAAGACTGGCCATAGCAAACATTGTCAAAAACTGTGGCTAGAGTTGTGCGGGATGATTCTGGACACATATTTTTATGGTATGTGATTTGCCAACTCGAAAACACATTTTATTACATAGTCAAGCATAAGAGGCTTAAGAACTGTCCAAATACAGTTGCAATCTTGAAACTTGCATTATTAGCCAAAATTCTTTGTAAGTATTACCTATTTTCTGGATTCATGACTTTCTGATTTTGAAAGAGGCTTTAGCTACAATGGGGAGGGGCGAGGGGAGGGACAATCTTGCATCCAGGACTTGAGGGTGCATCATCACTACAGATTTTCAAGAAAAGATTGGATAACCATTTGTCTGGGATAGTATAAAGTCTCCTGCCTTGGGCTAGAAGATCTCCAAAGTATCTTCATCTCTATGATTCTATGTTCTATGAAACTAAAAACAGGAAAGTAAAACAAAGGAACTGCATGGGTCGTTAAGGGAGGATCTCACATGACCATGATTCCCGACTTCCAGCCAGCTTCCTCATTGACTTTGTTTGTGGGAAGCTGGCAGAGATGACAAACTGCAATCATGTTACCACAGGATACTGCAACAGCTATAAGTACAAGGTCGAATTGTAACTACCACTGGTTTGGTGCTATAGTGAGTTAGAACAGTAATTGAACAAGTTGTCATTAAACAAGGGTCAACGGTATTATAAAGAATATGTATTTAGCCAGTTTTAAATCCGATAAATATTATGGGGTAGTTCCACATTTACTTTCTTCCTTTTGTAATTCTTTACTGTGAAAGAACTTCAAAGAAGGTACTCAAAGCAAGGTTAAAAAAATAGAGATGTTACTAAAGTTTTATAATGTTTATGTTGTTATATATTACATTATGGTATATTGTAGAAAATGTCAAAATCTATTGTAACTAATAATACCGCAGATATTTCTAGAAACAAGTAATACAAGTATAAACAATAAAAGCCTACAGAAGAAAATAAATGTTGCTTAAGATATGAGATACGTACCTAGAAGTTATTGGCAAACGCTGAAGAGGAATAAAAGTATCTGACCGTTTTCTATAACTAGAGCTATTAAAAAGAAACAAAAGATATTGTGTAGAGAGGTCTTTGGGTAGGGTTATGCCACTCCCTGATTTAATTATAGTATATAATCAATACCTGTATTAGGAATGTTTGCAATTTCCTAAGCATGGAACAATGATATACAAAAATAAAATCCACACTTCAGGCTAATTGAAGGAAAGTATGAACTAATTTTTTGTGTGCATTGGCAGTAAGATGAAGTTTCCAGTTTGCTTCTAATGTTTTGGAAGCCTAGCATTTTCTATTTATAGTTATGCATAAAGTTTTTTGCTTTAGTTCCAGTTGAAAACCCATGCAGATGATTGCATAATATATGTTGCTGCATGATTATTTATATTCTTCACAGTATCTTACACAGTATATTACACTACGCAGTATATCACACAGTATATATAATTGAGATACAGAATAACCCAAATATTTCATTTTGTTGCAGAAATACCATTATGTAAAAATAATACTTTGTTGTCAAAGATCACTCAAAGTGCTTGGGGAGCATAACATGCAAACATTTGACTCATTAGTCAAGTATTACTAAAGCTCATCCAAAACTGTAAAATCTTTTCAACAATTTCCAGTAATCTGAAGGATAATCTGTATTCATATAGCAATAGCAATAGCATTTAGACCTGTATATCACTTCACAGTGCTTTACAGCCCTCTCTAAGCGGTTTACAGAGTCAGTATATTGCCCTCAACAATCTGGGTCTTCATTTTACCAACCTCAGAAGGATGGAAGGTTGAGTCAACCTTGAGCCGGTGAGATTCAAACTGCCAAACTGTTGGCAACCGGCAATCAGTAAAAGTAGCCTGCAGTACTGCATTCTAACTACAGTGACTTAATCATAGGCTTTGCCTATTATTGAACAAAGTGAAATCCTTGCAGATCTGGTCTTTCATTCAGAATTCAGAAAAATGGTATCTTCCAAAAGTGATCCTTCATAGCAGAAACCCTGTTCAGCTTCTGCTATCACTAACCTAGATAGATAGATAGATAGATAGATAGATAGATAGATAGATAGATAGATATAGGTAGAGATAGATAGAGATAGATAGAGAGATAGATAGAGAGATAGATAGAGATAGAGATCCCCTCTTTGTCTGTTACTCTGCCTCTGTCCTTTCTCTAAGAGATTACTAATCACAGGTTAATTCCTTCTGGCTTGGTACCCAGGCACATTTGGGCAGAATCCTTGCTCTTGAATTTTCCTCCAGGGAGAAAGTTGTTAACTAGGTGCTAGGCTTTGCTTATCTCTGTAATGCACTTTGTATAAATAATCTTCTTTCTGTTACAATTATGAAACCTGCTTAATCAATCCCTGCTTGCATTCAATTCTAGCGCTCTTGGGAACATTCACCTGTACACAGAGAACCTCCAAAATGTCACAGATATGCTCCACATCAGTAGGAGACACTCTTCAAGTACAGTAATGTCAGTTCTGAATATATTTCATAGAAAAGGAACAGAACTACAAATAGTCACAACAAAGGATTAATTGGAAGAGTCCTATGTCACTTCCATTTTTATACGCCTGCTTCTTTATCTGCCCCTTTATCCTCGCCAAGACCTGCCTCTTCTGCCTCCCTTCCTCCATAAGCAAAGGAAGTGTAGTGACTTGGTTTTTAAAAAAAAGAAGCTATCAGATAAGAACTTGCCTCCCAAAATTAACTGGAGATAGTGTTGATCCCTTTTTGTGGAAGTCTGTACTTTGTTCAGGAGCAGCAAATGGGTGGTCACCAAGCATCCTCATTGGAATGCCATTTCGGGAGGAAGTTTCCTCTACTGGTATTAAAAACAAGAGTAGAAGTTAAGAAGGCAATCTGGCTGCAGGCATATTTTCTGACATTTCAACAATTTGGTTGTATTTATATTTAGCAAGCTGTTCTTTTACAAGTGGTATATATGTGTATATTATAACATGTGAATTTAATTGAAAATATATTTCTTCTTTTGGCTAAATAATAATGAAACATAATATGTCATCAATAATTCAGAATGAAGTTCATTAGCCTCATAGTTTTTTAATAACAGTTTGATGCTTGTTTGCAAAAAAAGAACTCAATCTTATTAATCCAAAGGTTTGCATCAGTAGTTCTCAATATGCCATATCTTGTATCCTACCAATTATTTTTCACCATGGAAAACCCATATATGGATATTTGAAAACTTAATTCTAATGTTTGGAATGACAACCATACTTTAAACTATTATGATTATGTAATAAAAAATAGGTTTCTGAGGCTATACCATATTTCTTCCTCCCTATAGACTTTTCCAGTGTCCTCTCAGAAGATGTAGCCTTAGTTCGGAGGTGGGTACCATAAAATAAACATCTTTTCCCTGTATGGTAAGTGTGATTACCAGAGCTTGGGTAAAATGTCCATTCTTCAACTGAGTTTTCATTTTTTCCTGAAAAAGAAGATAATAAAAGCATGAGAAAGTTGAAGTCATAGAATTCCCACCCCCAGTCTATTTTTATGCTATCAAGTAATATAGTCAATATTTTTGAAACACTCATTTTTTTAACCACACAGAAAAAATGCACAGAGAAATCCCAAGTTTTAATTACAGGATTTCTGTTCAGAGTTTTGTTTTCAGCAAACTAGATGGACACATGGATATTAAAGTTATTAAGTGCTTTAGATATTATCCAAGCAAGGTGCTTTGGATGAGATAGGGGAATGAACACAATCTCAGTCTGCAAATAATCTCAACTGCATCTTTTCTTGAAATTGCACAGCTCCCTCCCAGGTGATCCTGGGAAATAATGCAACTGGTTTCAATAGCTGAAAGAGGGGCTACATTTGGGTGTCTACATACCTGAGACCACTGCATAGCTCTAACATAGTGCTTCTTCTGTCTTTCTTTCTTTCTTTTTTTTGGTAATAAGTTTTTATTTTATTTTATAGCATACAAAAATTCCAATTTCAATTGAACAGTGTGTTGTCTGGGTACAAATCATTTTAGGAAATAATAATCAAAGTGTTTACAACAATATTCATTGCATTAATATCATTATATTAATATTAATAACAATAATAATCATACTATTTATTTAACCAAGTTAACATATCTTCCTAATATCACCAATCCTTCCAGACATTTCCCTGTTTCTAGCTTCTGTTTTTGTCAGTTAGCCATTGATAAAATAAGTCCCAAGTCAAAAAATATTCAGTTTCTTTCTTTCCCTTAACTGTAAATGTTAGTTTATCAATTTCTGCACATTCTAATATTTTTCTAATCACATCTTTGTCTGTTGGGATAGAATAGAATAGAATAGAATAGAATAGAATAGAATAGAATAGAATAGAATAGAATAGAATAGAATAGAATAGAATAGAATAGAATAGAATAGAATTCTTTATTGGCCAAGTGTAATTGGACACACAAGGAAATTGTCTTTGGTGTATATGTTCTCAGTGTACAAAAGGACAATAAAATACATTAATCAAGAATAAAAGATACAACACTTAGTGATAGTTAAGGTTACTAATAAGCTATCAAATCATACTAGGAAACAAATAAAAACAATATAAATTGAAAGATACAAGCAACATGGTTATAGTAATAAGTGGGAAGAGATAGATACTAGTAAAGAAGAGAAGAAGAATAGTAATACAGTCTTAGTAAATTATTTGACAGTGTTGTGGGAATTAGTTGTTAAGCAGAGTGATGGCATTCAGGAAAATACTGTCCTTGTATCTAGTTGTTCTGATGTGCAGTGCTCTATAGCCTCATTTTGAGGGTAGAAGTTGAAACAATTTATATCCAGGATGTGAGGGGTCTGTAGATATTTACACAGCCCTCTTTTTGACTCATGCAGTATACAGATCCTCAATGGAAGGCAGGTTGGTAGCAATTGTTTTTTCTGCAGTTTTGATTATCCGTTGAAGTCTGTGTTTGTCTTGTTTGGTTGCAGAGCCAAACCAGAAAGTTATGGAGATGCAGATGACAGACTCAATAATTCCTCTATAGAACTGGATCAGCAGCTCTTTGGGCAGTTTGAGCTTTCTGAGTTGGCATACATTCCCTTTGTTATACTTGTCTGGTAAAATGCCCAACAAAAATGTCTCTGGTTCCAAATCTATATGTTGTTTTATCATTTTTTCCAGCCATGTATGAATTTTTGTCCAATATTTTTTTGCTTTGTGACATGTCCACCATATATGATAGTACGAACCAGGTGTCTGGTGGCATTTCCAACATTTTGCAGATTTATCCTTAATCATCTTTGCTAACCTCGAGGGTGGAAAATGCTATCTATAAAACATTTTATAAAGATTTTCTTTGTATGCAGTAGACACTGTTAATTTATAATTTCTATCCCATAATTTCTGCCATTGATCTAACTCAATCGAATAGTCAAAATTTTTAGCCCATGCTATCATTGTCTCTTTTACTTGTTAACATAGTGCTTCTTAAAGTGTGGTCTTAGGGGTCTGTGAAACCAAAATTATTGGGCAAATATTGAAGATGCTTTAAGAAATTTAAAGCAATGTTACTCTTCTTGCTGTATTTTTTATTTTTAAAAAATATAGGGTATTTTCTATGAAAAATACTTTATGTTACTATCTAATGGTTTAAGATTGTTATTTTTACATGATTCAATAAATGTTCTATGAATGAATTTTTAATATGGCAAATATTGACAAATATAACCCATAGAAACAAAAGCTCTTGGGGTCCTGCATAATTTTTAAAAGTAGAAAGGGGTCCCAGGAGCAAAATGTTTAAAGAATATTGCCCTAATGGAACACAACTAATGAGCCCATGCTTTGCCTAAAGAAACCTTCTGCTAGAGTGTCTTGAGCACGTTGTCCCACAATAAATATATATTGATCCAAATGGCCCAGGCATTTGACAGAATATGGCAGTTGTTCAAGGTTTTTTCAGCTGTGTAACTATGGTATTTTATATCCTTGGCTCTGAAGAGCTCAAGTGTTAGCTTGAAGCTGAGATGCATGGCATTATGTTTCCTATTTTGATCCTCCTACTGACAGGGCAGTGACAATGAAGCTTTCTGCTATCAAGATTGGGAGGCATATTGGAACCATCCTGTGCGTGGGCCTTCTTCTCTGCTGGCAGAGGAACACTTCTGTATTATTCTCTGACCCTTAGTCACCCTCCCATGGAGCATAAATCACTACCTTGGGGATTAATCAGACAGTTTTTGAGACAGAATGCTGTGGCTAGGCAAAATGTCACTTCCCTCTTATTCTGAGGGCACCGTTTTTGAAAGCCATAAGCTGATATCAAAGAGCCTTCTGCCTCCCAGTCAGCTTACAACTTGGCTCTCTGGGAGCTCATAAAATCCCTCAAAAGGAAATCGGCTGAGGTTAGTGTGGGAGGGCAGGGAGCTGAGAACATTCAAGGGAAAAGGCACACACATGTATAAAATATTCTAATTGGAGAAGCACTGCTGTTTTTTAACCAACATACCACTTTCATTTCAATTGTAATAGCCCTGCTCTGTTGGCTGGACAGCAGGTTTGCATTGGGAGAACTAAATGTTTTCAACCAAGTGCCGAATAATAAATATAGCCTTTTTTATATACAAGAGGAGGTTATAAAAATTTTAACATGTAAATAGAAAATATGTAAACATGTAAATAGAAGTGACTGAAAGAAAAATAGGAGCGATCTGTAAACCTGTAGATATTTATTTCTACAGTTAGAAATAACAACAAATAATTCAAATTTGGGCAGTGTTTCCCCCTGAATCCTCCCTTCTGTAAATGTCTATAAATTTCTGCTAAGCATGTTATTATCATTATCCTATTTCTCAACAGAGTTATTCTGGCTATAAAATAACAAATTCACCATTGCATTTGCATCTGCTATTAATATATATAACTAGGGGAAAAAATCAGATTCAAACATATGAATAATAAATAATATCCTATACAGTACAACAAAAATAATCATACACTATTTCTTTCAGAGTGTTCCTGCAGTTTTACTTACTTGGTGAGGAATCCTGTTGTTTGAACCTATCTATTTGGCATGCTTCATCTACAAAATACTGTTTTTGTGGAGGACTAACAGAAGGGTCAGGAAAGTCTGTTAAAGTAGAGTTTGATTTCAAAAGAGGGTCAGGCCTGATAAAAACAAAATTGGTCTTATTAATTACAAAAACAAATTAATGCTAAATGATTTTATATAAAATATTTGTCCATCTGGCACATACGCTGAAAGATGAAGCTCTTTGGAGGCCTGACTTGGTGTCTCTAGATATTCTTGATTGTTATTTTGCAGGAAGGATGGCAATGTGGTGTCTACTGTGGATTTTGTTGAGTTTTTGCTTGGCTCTGAAAGGTAATGAACAAAACCAGGTGATTAACTCTATTTAGATATGCTGAGGATACCTAGAGATGCGGCCAATTAAATAACAGCAACAACAACTCTGTCATGGAATATGAATTACCCATTGTAGAATCCCTTTACAGATCATGCTTCTTTTAACCAGGTGTGATTTCCTTATTACCAAAAACTGGTTGTGGATTTAAAAGGTCACACTTTTTAATGTAATTCTTAGTTCCTTACTAGATTATTTATGATGGGAGCTGTCAGGCCCCATACAATAATACATGGAGTTACTTCCAAGTAGTTATTTATTGTTGTTCACCTACAGACGGAAATCTTGCCAGACTAAAGCAACTATCTGGATATATTCTGTGAACTGCTAGGGAGGAGCTGTCTTCCTGCCTACCAAACATTCCAAGTTCCGCTGCCTCTTTGCTCCCTGGCATGCAGCCTCTCCCTCCTGAGACTCTATACTACAATTCATCACAGGAAATGTCACCACCTATAATCTCTCAAGGACTCTGGACTTAATTAACTGTGGGGGGTTTCTGTGTCATCTTGTAAAGGTAGGCAACTCCATCCTATAACTGTTCCTATAACTGCAGGATAGTCTCGGAAAGTGATGTAGTGTCTCCCATATTGTTTAGCTTCTATATGACATGAGACATGGTGGTTATGCTTAAATCTACTATGATTTTATATAAAATCATTTCTAATATTTTCTCCAGTTCTTTCAGCAGAGGTCCCTAGGGCACAAGAAGGGCAAAAGGATATAACTCTTCCTTTTCTGACAGTCAACCAAAAAGTGGAACCTGCAGAAATGTTCTGGAAGCAGGGGAGGTGAAAAATGGGGTACGCAGACGCCACAGGAGGCCAAAAACCAGGCCGCTTTAGCCCATTTTTGGCCTGCAGAATGCTTCTGGAGGCAGGGGAAGTGAAAAACGGCCCCATTTATCACCTCCCCCCCTCCAGAAGATAGACAGCGAGAGAAAGAGAGAGAGATAGATGGAGAGACAGAAAGAGAGAGAGAGAGAAAGACAGAAAGATAGACAGAGAGAGAGAGAGACAAGACACAGAAAGAGGGGGGGGAGAGAGAGACAGAGACAGAGACACTTGTTAACTATAAGCTCCTTGGGGCTGAGAAGAATTGAGTTTCCTGAAGTGGACCACTAGACTCCTAAACAACTGAAAAAAATGATCTAGTAAAAAGAAAAGTCAACCGAAAGAGCAACATTCAAACAAAAGCAAATAAAACAGCCCCAAATTAAAGTTTAATTTGCGGGCATTGTTTAATGGACTGTTAAATTGGCCACGCCTACCTAGTCACATGTCCTAGCCACACCCATCCAGCCAGTCCAGTGCCCCAACAGTCTGAGGGACTGTGAACTGGCCCCCTGTTTAAAAAGTTTGAGGACCCCTGGCTTAGAGGAACAGTCCAGCTTTAGAGGTTGTGGATTGTCCTGGAGGTTGATGGAAGAGGCTGAAAAACCAATTCTCATGAATTTTCTTTTCAATGTCCTTCATTGTTGGATACTTTTGTTTTAAAGGGTCTTTGTAACTTTATTTATTTGTTTCTTCAGTTTATATGGCTGACACAATAATACCTCTGGGCATCTAACTAAAAACACAGGAGAAAAATAAAGATCAACACACATTAGGATAAAAGCCTATAAGAGCAGCTGAAGGCAAACACAATCAACAATGAAATAACAGCAACTCACAGACTCCAACTCACCTGCTGATCTCAATGCCATCTTTAAAGGAGCCATGAGTCCAGGAGACCCTCTACATCAGTGTCAAACCCATAGGCTGGATGCATCATGCGCTGGCCATGCCCACCCCTGGTTTAGCAAAGGAGGGGGGGAAGTCACGATACATCATGTGACGACAACATGATGCTGCAAGTTTGACACCCCTGCTCTACATTGTGCACCAGTTCTGTTTGAGGTGGCACCACCCTATCCAGAACTAAAAATAGAGTCTTGTTAGAATTGATCTGCAGTCTATTTAGTTAACACTTTTTTAAAATCATTATTGGGTAAATTAAGAAAACCACTTCAGTTATATTTATCTAGAAAGACAGAATACAAACGAGGGCAAGAAAAATAATTTCTGGACATATATTTTTTCTGGAATTCAGGTTCCTGTGACTTGAGCCATTGGAATAAGTCTAAACCCATCTCCTGTAATATATTTACTGAACATATTGCTGAGGTTTGCAGGGTAAACATCCTTCTTGCATTCAGTCCATGAATGACTGGGCCAGAGTCATTCATTTCCTATCTAGAAGAAATACACTTATTCCAGTAAAACAAACAGTGTCGAATATAAGCAGATATAATGCAAGCAGATCTACAAGCAGATTTAAGCAACTGGTGATCTTAATCAATTGGGATTCTATTCGTGGTCCCTTAGAAGCACCCCCGTCTCTCCTTTTCTTGTAATTCCTTGAGAGTGTTTCCCAAGATAACTTACCAGTCATAATCTCCTGAGAAGAGAGGATTCTGGATTTCCTTTCTTTTCATCATTGCCTAAGTGGCACTCAAAAAGTCTTGTTCAGTTGCAGAAAGCATGTGCCTAAACCTTATGAACAGGCAGCGGTGGTGGTGAATGGAGATCTACCACCTCCAGTTCAAAAGTTCTGTGGTCTGTTGGATACCAAGGAAACGGAAGACAACAAATACGGGGAAAGAGAATTCTGATGAGGCTGCCTTGGGCCACTTGAAGATTTTTAAAGAGATTCTGTTCCTCACTGAATGAATGGGATCAAATATGCAAAATGAACGTCTCACAACTCTCTGTAAAATATCCTGTTCCCTTCTTTAAAAAAAAATCCCTATTTTTCCAGCTCATACCTGACTTCTTTTTTTGGCTTTTCTGGCAGCTTTAAATCTTTCCTCTGGCTGGCTGCCACTTATGAGAACCACAATTTCCTTCCTTGTTAGTACTGTATGCTGCGACCCCCACTTCTGGTTTTCTTTTACAATTATTTTCCTTCTGGCCCAGACAAAATGGAAAACCCTTCTTCCTTCTTGCCTTTGTGTGTAAATACATGGGACCCACTGTGTTTCGTCCCAAATCCAATAGATGTAGAAGGCAGGTCAATGTAGATATAGAGTAATAATTTTATTAATCTAAAAAATGACAATCACCCCCAAACAATTATTGGAAACTAGCAGTATTTACTAGACATCTTTACAGAAAAAACAACAGTTAAAGTAATAACAGAATAATAGAGTTGGAAAAGATCTTGGAATAATTCTAGTCCAACCCCTTGCTCAATCAGGAGAACTTATACCATTCTGGACAAATGGCTGTTCCGTTTCTTCTTGAAAACTCCAGTGTTGAAGCATCCACAACTTCTGGAGGCAAGCTGTTCCACTGACTAATTGTTCTCACTGTCAAGAAATTTCTCCTTAGCTGAAGCTCTCTTTGATAAGTTTCCATCTGTTACTTCTTGTCCTGTCCTCAGGTGCTTTGGAGAATAGGTTCACCTCTCTTCTCTGTGACAGTCCCTTAAATATCAGAAGACTACTATCATGTCATCCCTAGTCTTTCTGTTTGCTAGGTTAGACATATCCAGTTCCTGCAACCTTTCTTCATATGTTTTAGCCTCCAGTCCACTAATCATTTTTGTTGCTCTTCTGGAGTCCCAACATCTTTTTTGTATTTTGGTGACCAAAACTGGATGCAGTATTCCAAGAGTCACCTCAATTGTGCAGTATAAAATACTACTAACACTGCATGTGATCTTGATTCTATCCCTCTGTTGATGCAACCTAGGACCATATTGGCTTTTTTGGTAGCTGCAGCAGAGTGCTGGCTCATATTTATATGGTTGGCCAATAGGACACCTAGATACCTCTCACAGTTATCACTATTGAACAAGTTACCATCTCTTCTATACAGTAACTGTGCATTTGGTTTTCTTGTACAGTGTAAAACCTTACTTTTCTCCCCATTGAATTGCATTTGTTGGATAGGACCCAGTGTTCAAATCTGATTAATAACAATTAAGCATATATGACAAAAATATGAGATTTCCTTGAGTCATTTGCCAAAAATAACTTCTTTTGTAGGCATTTTCTTGAGTGGAAATGGAGGGAAATGTCCCTATAAAGCAGTGATGGCTAACCTTTTTGCCGTCATGTGCCAAAAGCGGCGGGAGCGGCGGGGGGGCGCGGGTGCGGGTGCCCACATCCATAATTCAGTGCGCCCTGCCCTCCCGCCCATGCGCATGTCACCCCCACTTCCCCCTGCTTTTGGCACGCGATGGCACAGTGGGCCCGGTAGGCCTGTTTTCCCCCCTCCCCAGGCTCCAGAGGCTTTCTAGGAGCCGGGGGGGGCAAAAACAGCCTTCCCCATTCTCCCAGAGGCCTTCCAGAGGCTGGAAACAGCCAGTTTTCCGACTTCCGGTGGGACTGGAAGGCCTGAAAATCAGTTGGCCGGTGTGTGCATGCACGCTGGAGCTGAGTTAGGGCAACACTCACGTGCCCACCAATATGGCTCCGCATGCCACCTGTGGCACCCGTGCCATAGGTTCACCATCACGGCTATAGAGCTACCACCAATTCTCCAAGTTCTTATTGAATTCCCCAATTTCATTTACATTTTTTATTTTGCTCGTGCAGTCCCGCTCATAAAAGTTATGGGGTTTTCTCCTTGAAAATGGCCAAATAAACAAGGCCATGGAGAGTGGGGATGACTGACATTTGTAACTTATTTTCTCCTATTTTCATGGGAGGGGGATTGTAGAAATATTTGTTAATGAGAATGTTCAAATGCTCTGAGAGTTGATACAAAAGATGTTCAACTATTGACCAGCTGGAGGCAGCAAGAGCTCTTCCAACTCCCGAATTGCAAAACTGACTACTAATATAGTCCTATGGATATCAGCACAAATATACACACATACAAACACACAGAAGGGGGGAGGACCCTTTTGTGACCTAAATATCAGACTAGAGAGATTACTGATCTTTCTTCAACACTTCAAACATTACAAGCTTTAACGCCCTTAACAGTTGAAAGGATGAGTATCTTTTTGGGGCTGAGAGCCACATTCTGTGATGTGTGTCCTACCAAGGACCATACTCAGAATGGTGCCCCAAAATGGGCAAAAACAAAGAATTGGATGGCACAGAACTCTCAATACAAATTTATTGTCTCTCCCAATTTTGTTTATTTATTTATTTATTATTTATTAGTCATATTTCCATGCCGCCCACTCTCCGAGGACTCTGGGCGGCTTACACCAAAGACAGTATACTAAATAGCATATTGTCCCCAACAATCTGGGTCCTCATTTTACCCACCTCGGAAGGATGGAAGGCTGAGACAACCTTGAGCCAGTGAGATTTGATATGCAGCACCAAAATATGTTTTTGGTGACATGAAGCAAAAAGGGATTGACTCAATTGCCAAACCTCGCATGTTTATAATTTGTTCCTAAATCAATCAAATGTGATTGATCTCTTCCTGTAATGAACAGTCTTTGCTCCATCGCTGAAGTTTAAGAAAACAGACTGTATGCAGTAGGCAATGACCTTGTTCTGTGTACCACCTTTGGAGAATTATAGTACATCAACAACTTCTTTCTGAAAACTAAACAACTCTATATATCTTAACTTCTGCTCAGTCATATGCATCCTTTGACTCAGCAATTCTGGTCAAGGTCTTCTATTGGTGAAATGCAGTATTGCCTGGCAGCATACCATAGATTTTGCTTTGCTGGGATTATTTTTCAGTACATTTTATTTTGATAAAAGCATGTCAGTAAAACATTGGATTCCTGGTTTTGCTATTCAGTGCTTCAGTACATTTTTAATTAGTGCTTGAGAATTAAGACAAGCTATTGAAAAACTATCTACCCTTCAGATGATGTCTTGTTTGAGGAATGGAAGGGAACCTTTGCCTGCCTCTGTTCATCTAGCTTCAGTTGTGTCCCATTCAACTCCCAGGAGGGACAGCTCAGCCTCCACCCCTTTCATTTTCATTGGTTATTGGCTGAGGAGTTAAGGATATCAATAACCAATGAAAATGAAAGGGATGGAGGCTGAGCTGTCCCTCCTGGGAGTTGAATGGGACACAACTGAAGCTAGATGCCTTTGTTATAGCATACATACGCTTTTCATCTGATGAAACAAGGTCACCCCAGGGAAGGGGAGGCTAATGAAAACAAGACCAAACTGTCTGTAACACTCTAAGCCATTAACGGTACTCTGAATCCACATATTCAAGCGGGCTTTTTCATAACTGTTGGGAAATGAATTTGGGGTTGCTGCCTGTGCTTGGGAAGGGTAGCTGCAGCCAGGCAGAAACGTTTCCTGCATTCGTTCATTCATTCATTCACTCACTCACTCACTCACATTTCTTTATTCACAAACATGCAAGCCAGTGTTCTAGCTGCCTGTAATGTTTTCAAGCACTGTGCTGAAATCCAAAGGCAGTTTCACACTACCCAGGGCCTCAGCTTACAAAAGCAAACCTAAGGCAGAGAGGGGAGGAATGTAGGAGGAAAGGAGGCAGCAAAGAGCATGAAGATGGGGAAGAGAGGTGACCTTTGGAGACTAGCAGCTATTTCAAGCAGGCAAGTCAACTGCCAGGACCACAAGTTATGGTGAGCAGCATATCCTTGTGGGAGTCCTGCTTTGAGTTTTCCAGGCGCTCAATAGCAACTAGAAGAGGAGCAAGCCACACTGAAACCGCACCTCATCCCTTGTGTAAGATCTTTTGGAAAGAAGCAAAGGTTGTATGCCACTTTAGAGACTAATAGGCTTTTGCTTGAACTAAGTGTCAAAGGGCTGAGTATTGAAGACATATTAAAATCACTTTGCAAATCCTAGAAGGGTGGAGAACAATAGTCTATTGTTGGGGAAGGTGTGTGTTGCAATAAAGCACTATGTACAGATTTGCTACATACTGGTGTGCCCAAACCTTGTAAACAGAGGGGGTATTCAGCAGGTTTTGACCAGTTCTGGAGAACCGGTAATGGAAATTTTGAGTAGTTCGGAGAACCAGTAAATACCACCTCTGACTGGCCCCGCCCCCATCTATTCTTGCAGTAACCTTCCCCTGGAGTGGGGAGGGAATTGAGACTTTACAGTATCCTTCCCCTGCCACGCCCACCAAGCCATGCCACACCACGCCCACAGAACCGGTAGTAAAAATGTTTGAATCCCACCACTGCTTGCAAAGCATAGAATCCTTACAATATCATGCTTGAAAGAAAAAACAGTTGAACATTCTTCTTATATCAGGCCATTAGCTTTTATGTCCGTTTGCATGAGCAAATTATTTGCTTTGAAGTTTTGAGGTGGGACAGCACTTCAGATGGTTTGATCTTTAAGACAGGTACAAGTCATCTATTCAGAAATCCCTAACACAGCTTTCTACCCCTGAGGGATCTGCTTGCCTTTCAACCTGATTTGTTTGCTGTAAGAAGATTACAGTTTCAAGTTTCTTCTAAAAAACATTGGGAATTCTCTTAAAAATGTTTCCCAGAGAATGTATCTCCAGTGTACACCACATACAAACAAGTCTCCTGACAATCAAGAGAAAAATATTGAGCTCACCATTTTTCATAAAGAAACAGAAATGTTACCTGTGATGTTTTATCAAAGAATACAGCATATTACTACACACAATTCAGCAATTTCTAAAACACAAAAATTAACTTGCTTGGAAAGACATGAAAGTAGTTTCCTATTAATCCTCCCAAAACTGTTGCCAAACATCTCTAATATATTCAAAAACTCTTTTTCCCTCCATGATTGCAGATTTGACCCTGTCGCTCAATCCATCAAGCAGCATCAGGATGGATTATAATTACTTTAGTGGAACATTTGGCCATAATTAAAACCATCGGCCTCAGGATGTGACAGCATTGGATTCTCTGGGAAAAAGCTAAATGATCTCCAGAAATAATTCTGTCATCATTTATTTCTGGCTTTAATGAACCGGAGGAAAGTATAAGCAAATGTCAGGTGAAATCTTAAAGTCTTTCTAACCCTTCCGAACTTGCTGAATATACATTTTGTGAAAGATTGTGAGGAGGCTAGGAAAGGAAAGGAAGCTTAAACAGTTAAGATAGATAGCTTATCTCATCAATGGCAACTTCCTAATGTAAGTGGCAAGAATCCTGGAAAAAAATGTTTGAAATCATTCATAGATTCCACCTTAATGAATTCAGTCTAAATAAAGGTAGAAATTTATTTTGTTCAAGATTCTGAAGTTATTCCAGGCTGGTGTAGATACTTTACTGAAATCTATCTAGTTCTTGATCATGCCCAGATGAGCGCCTAGCTTGAGAAAGAGGCAAGAAAAATAGCTGTTCATAGCACAGTAAAGGAAACACGTAAATGTGATTTAATGCCATAGTAGCACAGCTGGGCCTTTAGAGTGAAGACTGAAATTTCAAATATCCTGTCCCAAAAACTCTCTGGGACCATTTTACCTTGGTGTAACTGATTGGCAGTTACTATTATCATCACTATTTTCTGGGGGCACCAAAAGGATGACCAGGATAATGCTTTCCTATTGGATTAACAAAAGAGGCCTGTTAAAGCCTTGAAGAACAATGCAATGGACAAAGAAGAAATGAAGAGGAATCATATCCTACAATACATGAATGAACCAAGATTAAGACTTGTAGAAGTAAAAAGAAGTAACATTAAGTTGGTTTATTTGATCAAAGCTAAAATAACATCTGAAAGGGTGTTACTTCTGAAAACCCTTCTTGGGCTTTCTGCCGAGGATTGAAAAGTTAATCTTTAATGAATTTGTTTATGGGATGTGAGATGATGTTTGTAACCTTAGAGGGGATGAAGAATTACTAAATTTCTTTATGCTTGTTGTGAGGAAGGTTGGAAGTAAGTTCTTTATATATTTCTTTTGTTTTTATTTATCATATTCTTACTTTCCTCTTCTCTTTTTAAATTTCTTTTTATTTGCATGTTTTACTTTTTCTCTATTTTCTTGTAGTTTGTATTAAACTTTACTATTATAACTATTATAACATTATATATGACAGAGTAGGTAATTTTCCATTTGTAATCTTCTGTGTGCCCACATAATTTCTTCTATCTTTCCTCATTCAACAAAAAAGCCAGGAACGGCACTGAGCTCTCTTCAACCTAGTAACTATTTCCTATGGCACTTGGGAAGAAAAGCCAATTTTGCTTGAAACTGCCTAGAATAGACATTACTCTTGTCTTGGACATTTCTTCCCAGAGAAGTGGCTCTGGGAATACAGTATATATTATATGTTTGGTAATGGTCTGTTTCTTCTAGGGGCATCTTACCATGGGAAATGGGAATTTAAATCAAGGCATCTCCAATGCTAATGTGATATTAATGGTGAGGCTGACTTAGTGTGGTCAGATTTTGAGATGTTCTTGTTCTGGCTCTAGAAAATTATCACAATAGGAGGAAATTTGGCAGAAACACTAGCCCTTGTACAGATAATTAGGCATACTTTCATCAGTGACCTCTCTGTCAAGTGATTGGAGGATCATCTACTCAAACATATCCTCTCCAGCAAGGTTGATTTGAAAGACCAATGCAAATTGTGGTACTATGTACCTCACTTGTAAAATTGACCAAAATTGTGACATCCCCCAAGCTGGCATCAAAATGATGAAACATGCCATGATGTCATGGCACAAATGTTTCCATTACATATTTTTGTTTTCATAGATGTCACAGCATTTGCATGATGTAATGCACATTTTGTCACTTGCCTTCTTTATCCAGGGAAAAAAGCCTTTACAGATTGTGTTATGTGAAATTTCTTGATCTCATATTCCAATTTCCTTTATTTTAAAGCATCAGTGGAGTTTGAAGTAATCTTATACTCTCATTTTAAACTTCTTATTGAATATTTTTTTACTCCAAAACAAAGGAAGCTCTTCCTAAGAGCTCTGTTCTGGGATTTAGGCATTTATGTATCAAACCCTAGGATTGCATAAGGCATAGTTTATAAGTTAAGTTAGTTCGCTTTTAGAAAAGAAGATAGAGCTTGTCATTAATAATTACCTATAGAAAAATATTTGACTGGAACTAGGGCAGGCCTAAGCTCTTTTAAGTTTCCCTGGATTCCAAATGGAATAAAAGTTAAACAAAAGGAAAGGAATATTTTTCCTTGTGCTAGAATATAGAAACTGAAATAGGAAAACGTTTCCCCCAAATGCCACACACAAAGTCTGAATCTTAAAATAAAGCTATTAAAACCAGGTTATCTAAACCAGATTATATGTGCTATTAAGAAGCATAGAAAGTTGGAATTCACTATTAGAGAATTTATATTGTTAGTGTACTCTGCAGGAAATCCAGATTTCTTCTTGTCTAATGTCTATATAGAAAAATTAGATTGAACCAGAAAAAGCTAAAACAAAGCAACTTAGACCAAAAAAGTGATTTACACTACTACTATGATGAATGCTGGGTAATAATGTCATTATTTAGCTGCAAATAAATATATATTATACCACTTCTGGTAGGCATAAAACTTTTTTTTATCCTTGTCTACTTCTTGTTTTAACAAATTGGATATAGAAATGCATATTTTGTTAAATAGTATTTTAATAGGAAGGAAATTTGTTCATGTTATTATTAATTAACAAAGCTCTTTCCTTACCTACAAGAATAAGAAAGGAGAGGGCACTTTTGCACATAGAGTTGTTGAGTATTCATAAGAATAAAACATCCTACAAACAGTATATTGTTTCCTTGCTGAAACAGGGAGATAAGGATTGCTGCTGTACTATATCCTTATTCCAACCAGTCACTGAACAAAATATGTTTGCACAGTTTCTGACTGATATCCAGAGCCTAACTCAAGTTACAAAAATTCTAGTTGAAAAAGGAACTACAGTAAATGTATTGGAATAATAAAAGGCTAATTTCTAGAAATAGTTGAACATTTCTCCAACAGACTGCAGAAAAATCCTACCCTACAAAGTGCAAAGAGCCCATAAAATGTTTTTTCTCATGTGTGCACATTATTGTAGATTCAGGAAAGGGAAATCATGCCTCATTAGTTCACTGGAATTTTCATTAGAATATTAATGCTAGGACTGACAGGAAAAAAAATAGTAAACACTATCATTGGGATACATCAGGGAATTTAACAAAAATATTACATATTGGATGGATGTGCGAAATAAAAGTTGAACATTTCCAATGGTTTGAATTATATATGACATGTGTACACTTAAAGCACAGGACAGTCTGCTCTATTTCTTCAGAAATTTAGCAGAACACTTTCTTTGAACTGCTTGGACAACTAATAATGCTCAGGCATTAATCTATTATTAGATTAATAATTAATAATCCTATCTTGTTGTTTGTATAGTTGTGGCAACTTTAAATATGGAGAAGATAACTTGCATTTCAGTGAAACAACGTACCTACCATGGAACCAAGAAAGATTAAGACTCTACTCTATGCAGCTTAAATTCAGATAGATAGATAGATAGATAGATAGATAGATAGATAGATAGATAGATAGATAGATAGATAGATAGATAGAAGGACAAAGAGGCAGGCAGGCAGGCAGACAAACAGTCAGATTTTATCTGCATAGAGCAGAATCTTAACTTTTCTTGGTTCCATTTTGAACTTGTAAAGTACAGCCTCTTTTTCTTTTTGATTTTTGTTGTGAGGGACTTAATTATATAAAATACTTTAGCACAAGTTATAAGAAAACAATTTTAATCAGTACTTTCAAATGGCATATGTACACATATATAGGAACTCATAAAATCCTGACAATCATTTTGAGGTTATTAACAATGTATTTGAAACTTACACAATTCCTATAATATAAAATTCCTGATTGGAAGAAGACTCAATAGAAAATAACAGTGGGTGGGGGTGGGGTGTGGATGTGGGAACTTGAGTTGAAAAGAGAATTTTACATCCCAGAGTTGTCAGGGGGTGAAATGCTGCCACTGAAGCAAGATTTAAAACACAGTCTTAAATAACACAATGTACTAGTGAATGTGCAACTAGCAAGCTGATTTCATAATGTGGAAATGCCCAATTTTGAAGCATCTGTGGAAAAGAAAGAAAAATTAGGTCAATGCCATGACTTTTCAAAGTCATGAGATAGTTGTTCACCTTTCTGCTTCTATATTTCTTTTATCAGGTATTGTCTTCTATTAAGGCACACTTGGATGCTTTGTTAATTACAGCTTATGTGCAAGTATGAATGCCTACAAGCATTACCCCAATTTTCTTTCTCCTGAACTATGGAAAAGTGCTGCCAGTGATTGCTCCAGGTTTTTTATGTTCTTTGTCCATAACTTCCCACAGACCTCAGAAACTATATTTTATTTTAGATCTGCTTTTCTGGTTGGTAAGGGGCAGGGCAGTCATACTATCTAGCAGGTTTTTTATTATTAAAACGTTAAGCAGGTTAAAATTCATATTTTAGACATGTGCCTGGAGAAAGATTCCAACCATAAATCTCACATTTTCTAAAATATAAAGTGAGCCTTTCATCAAATATAGAGCCTTTCATCTTGTACAGTATATCCCTTTATTTCCAATAAAAATTCAAGAAAAATAGTTGGTGAAGATTGTGGTTAACCAGGGGAGGACTGTGATTGTCAGAATTAAGGAGATGGATAGCTTAATTTCAGCAAATCTGCAGGGTGAGGAAGATTTATAGAGCACAGCTGAGAGGGACATACCCCACTCCTTCATTTGATCAGAGCCCTGCTTGCTTTCCCCAGAAGGCATCAGCTGCACGGGAGAAGCAGAACTCTGATTCCTGTTATGAACAGCAGCAGGAAAAAGTGATCTGGTGGAACAGTGGTTCTCAACCTTTTTGTCCCAATGGGTAAACATTTGAAATTTAGAAGAGATAGACACTCTTAGGAAATGGCTGTCATGCCATGGTGAATGTGGCCAATCACAAAGCAGACAAAGCACCAACTGCAATCACTCACCATTTTATCTTCAAAGAACCCCTCTAATTTCTATAGGAGGTCCCCAGGCCTTGTTGGAAATAAGTTATCTGGCAAATGTGGGAGATCACTGTTTTGCTTCGCAGCATGCCAGTTTCCCATTCATTTTTTAACAGTAACATCAAGTAGAGTAGGGAGTTTAGTAATGTTGTTTCCTGAGGTCATTTTGGGGACCAAATTTGAAAGTGAAATCTAAAGAAGAAGCAGCTAAAAATACTATCTTTAAAATAGTTAGTTGGAAGGAGAAGAGGAGAGAATATTTGTGTGCATTTTTATGTATCACTCATCAGCTCTTCCAGTTTCTAGCAACCAAAAGCATTGAGAAGAAACAAACCCACCCACTCCCCCAACTTTGCAACCTGAGCAAAATATTGAAAAAGGTTGTCCTTAGACTGAAAGGGTAAAGTAAAAATATTGCCTTTCTAGAGTAGGACTTCAGTAGACCCAGCAGACTTAAGAGACCCCATGAGTTCAGTTCTATTTGTCGCCATCAATAGTAGCGATTGAGGCTCCTGGTTCCTGGAATATCTGGCTGGCCATTCATCCATATCTCTCGGATAATGCGCTCCCTTTCCTCCAGCCGTTGCGCTCTCTCAAGCTCCTCAGCCGAAGTAAAGACATTCATGTTCAAAGTCCGTTCAAATCGACGTTGCCGTCGCACAGACAGGTCTGAGGTGGTATCTGAGTCACTGTCACTCCAGCTACCGTCACTGTTGCATGATGGCCTTTGGGTTGATGACTGTTTGCAATCAGTTTGACAGGAGATTTGGACAACTAAAGCCAACAAGGTCAAGAGAAGTCCAATGCAAATCCCAGACACAAAACAGAGGGCAGCTCGTTCAGGGTTTTCTAAAAGATGGAAGAGATTTTTTTTTAAGAAGAGCAGGAAATATTTTCACAAAGAGAAACCTTGCTATTGATAATAACTGTGTTAACTGCTTGCTCTTTTTACAAATCAAAATATGTAACAGAACTTAGGCTGAAACACAAAATATTAAGAGAATACAGATGACACACAAATGTGGGTATTTGGAAACTTTAATAATACAATAAACAAGCCATAGCTAGCAGCCCTTTTTTCATTTTTGTGGGACATATTTTAAAGAAAATACAATGGGGAGACAGAATGGAGAGGCCGCAAATGTTTAGCTTGTCTTGGGATCTTTGAGGAGGGTTGAAGAGTCAAAATTGATGCATAAACTCTTCCAGTAATGCAATGATCCATTAATATTTGGGCTTTACTGAAAATTGCTAACCATCATATTTATTAAATATTGACCATTATGCCACTGAATTTCAAAGGCAAAAGACAAAGGCAAAATCTGGGGGTTCCATGGGACTTAGTGTGCAGACAGCCCAGCAAGCATAGGAGAAAACTACAAGAACAAATTATTAATTATTGTGATAACACAATTAGCTTTTGCCACATCAAGAATCACTGGTGAAAAGGGGAGGAAAATGAAATAATATAATTAGCACATGAAAATAATATAACTGGAATAGATTTGTCAAAATAAAATGTTTTTTGGTGGGGGAAAATATTTTGGAGTATCAAGGCAGATAATCCTTTTCCTAGTCCTAATTCTGTAACAAAATATTTTTGTTACGTCTTCTATATTCAGATGCCTCCGAGTAATAGCTATTATTATATAAAGATTCAGGCTCTGAAAAAGTAAACATATGTGCTCATTCATTGGCTGGTGGCTTATTTAATTCTCAGTGGAGAATGTATTTTAAAAATCTGAATGCATTTTGAAATGCAATTTGGCAATATATGGATAAATTTATACAGTTAATAAGATGGCTTCTTTATTGATTCACCAATATGCACAGTATGAGTTTCCAACCCATACAAATGTTGTATTATTCTTCAATAGCTAAAGTGAAAAGGAAAGTAACCTTGAAATGAAAAGCAGCAAGTATTGAAAATAAATACAAGAAAGTTCAACTGGCAAATTAATAACAGGAAAAATATGCTAATTAGGAACTTTGTCCATGGAGTTGACTTTGGAAATGAATCTTAAAATGATAATAAACAGGACAAAATGAGAACTACCTTTCCTTCTCTTTAGCCTTTTTAAAAATAAACTAATTTTTACTATTAGTATTTATGGGGAGGGGGGAAATCTCAAAGCATCCGTTTTGAACTAGAAACTACCATTTCAAGTTCAAGGCAAGCTATTCCAATTTTGTGAGGCTATTTCAAGCTCAAAACATTTCCAGTAAGTTCGAAATAGCTTTGGAACACTGAACTCAAAACAGAATGTTTTGAACACTTTTAGGGAGAACTGTCTGTCAACAGCATTTTTGTTTCCAAAAGGACCTTAATTTGGTGGGAAGTGATCACCTAGCCCTGATAAGGAAATTGCTTGGTAAAAGAGCTACAGCAGCTGCCATTACCTTAATGTCCTCAGAATGTCTGTATAAGGTTACCAGTTGTCCAGCAAAAGGAGGACATGTCCTCTATTGTGTCTTCAAGTCCTCCATCAAATACTGTCCAGTTTTTTGAGTAACTTTTTTTTTAAATGGACTATTTTCACATTCAAACTTTCAATGTATTATGACCTTGTAAACAACCCTTCTCTGTATCCATCATCCATCAACAGACTCAACATCCTAGACTTATACTATTTAATTTGTTTTCTGATTCCAGCAATTGGCTTCAATCCAGCGCTTTCAAATCAATGATTGCTATAGTCACATGATTTGTCATGCGTTTCTATTGTGAAATTTGAAAAGCACATCCTCAATTCTATATTATAGCTACCATATGGTCTTAAAAATTAAGATTTGTTGAACAAATATCATGATTAAAAAACTAGTCTTTCTGATGCTGCAAAAAATAATTTCATATACATATTGGCCTAAGTACATTTTTCCAGTTTTCACTATAATTTTTGTCATGGATGCCAAGAAAGTTAAACAGTGACCTCCATTCCAATTTTCCAGGTCTGCCTTTGTCTATTTAGACATCTGGCAACTCTATGCCTGTAAGCCCTATACCGGCTTCCCAAGCAACTGTTGTAGCTCCTTCACCAAGCAGCTGTCCAAGAACTTTTGTATTCAAAAGCAAAACCAAGGAATTAAATCTATTCTCACAAATATAATAGCAGAATATGATATAGATTTCATAGAATGTGTAAATGAATAGCAGTACAAAATTTAAAAATGTCTAGAAAAAAAAAAGAAAATAAAATACAGTCACAAATCCTAGATTACATTGGCCACCCATTCATTGGCACAATAGATGAAATATCAGTTCCTAGATGCTTAATGTACCTCCTGGGGTCAAGCACTTTATATTTGGAGGACACCATGGAAAAGATCCATCTCCTGTCAACCTGCACTGTATGTCAACTATTGGCAATATGAAACAAGCCGCTCCAGCCTGCAGATGTAAGGCAGCACATGTGGAGATCTTATTTCATGTATACTGGCCCCAAATTGTGTAGAACCTTTTACATTAAGACCAGCAACTTGAATTCAGCACAGGAATATAAAGGCAAGCAAGCCAACTATTTCAAAATGAAGATTATGTGTGTGGTAAATATGCAGCATATTACCACATTAGTTAATGGGGGACTTATTGTCATATGCACAAGAAGGGGATGTGACTGGTTTGTCATTCTAGAATTTAAGCTACCCTATTTTTCCCCTCTCTATAACTTCCATTGAGACATCTAACTGGTCTGTTGCTGCTCATTCATCAGTAAAATACTTAGTTTAAATCTTCACTCATATGCCTGTCTTACTTCATTGTCACAAATAATTTTTATACATAGTTTAAATATCTTTACTTTTTTTAAAGTACTGCTGCACAATAATACAATCCTGGCAATTACTTGCACAAGCAAATGTGCAGACCCACTATATACTAATTGCTTTCCAATCTTCAGTTAAAGAATATTGCAAGATTGAAATATAGGGATTAGCATGAATACATGGCTCACATCTTCTATAAAATGAACCACTGTATTGGAGGTAAGGGTAAACCACTTCCAAAATATTGCCAAGAAAACCTCAGAGACATATCAAGGCAGTAAACAAAAGTCAACTCAAAGGCACAAAACCCACAACTTTTACTAAAATATAACAGAAATACCTTAATATAAGTTAAATTTTCTCTTGCAGCTGAAGAACTAGCTAATTCTGAATTATAACAGTTGTTCTTTTTCACTCAAATGTTTTAGATATTATTATTACTATTACCACCATTATTAACCACTGTTCTAAAGGACCAAAAATGACTTTATTTTCTCTTTAAGGATAGAAACAAAGGTCAGAAGGAGCACAGAAAAAAATATTTCATTTCCACACTGTGGGAGGCTTTCAAAATAAAGTCCCTGGGAAGAGAATGGAAAGATTCTTGTATGCTTTGTTACAATATAACAAATATACAAAAATATAAACTCAGTGACTCTAGGAATTGTTTATTTTAAAAAAGAACATCTACTGAAGTAAAACTAATTTAACCAGCAGAGAAAATACATGTAGCCATTAACTCTTAACGCACTGTAAGCTGCCCTGAGTCTCCGGAGAAGGGCAGCATATAAATCAAATTTTAAAAAAACAAACTCCTCAGATTACACAATAGGATTTATATTCTCTATGTATCCCTGTGGGGAAAAAAAAATAATGAATACTAAAGTTGTGAGGAGCTAAATCTCTAGTGATAATAGCAAATTGAACAGTCTGATAGGACCATAATAAAGCTTTAGATAAAATTTTAAAATTTATTTTAAAAAGCTTTAAAATAAAATTCGAACACTAATGATACAATAGATGCATAATTAGGATAACAAGGGATGTATTAGGAAGTTTAATTTAAATTTCACCAGGGCCTGAATTTCAGATATCCAAAAACTACCTTCATTATGGGATAAAAAAGTGTATCTAGAGAGGTATTTGGGGAAATCGTTGAAAATACTTCACAAATACCAAATTTTATTCTAACATTTTCTCACCATATGCTAATTTTGATCAGGAATTGAAAACAAAATTGCCTAACCATGCCACATTGCTTTCCTCTTTTTGATGTAGTTCTTGTGTTCCACTTGGATCACGATTCTTATCATTTCATACCCAAAAGCAGATCATTAGAAATTACATACAATAATAAATATGTACAAAGCATCTTTCCTTTCCTTTAGTTCTCTCCAGAAATATAACTAAGAGGCATGAGATGAAAAATAGAGGACTATTGCAAAGACATACCCTTCAGGAAAACATTCAACAGATATACAGTAAGAGTAAGAAGAATACCTGTGATGAAGGAATATGCTGATAGGATATTGCTGAACAAGGAAATCTCTGTGCTGGTACCTGCAGGCTTCATACTTCTTTGATGTTCTCCTCTGAACTTCATTCACTGGAGTAGCAAGATCTGGGTTAAAAAGTAGGCTTCTGTTTCTTCTCCTCTGTTTTGGAACACAAGTAGGTTTGGGATGAAGCACATTTGATTGTGGGGTCCATTATTCAAGCAATAGAACTTTTCTCCTGCCTTTGAAAATCGTAGCAAAGCCTTCCAACCATTTCTATGAAGTTCACTGGTTTGACAGTCTGATTTCAGCTGATCTCTCAGAATGTATTTAAAACAATTTCTCCCCTGATCGCTTCTGCTTTCACGTCACTAGTCAGACTCTTCCAGAGGACTGAAAGAAATATACAATCAGAGGCATTTCCCCCCTTTCCTGCCCATTTTGAAGTCAAATGTGCCTGTTGGGGAGCTCTAGAAAAATCAGAGTCAACAGGCAGCCTTCTGCATGGGTCTGGCTGTAATTCTATAGCTTGTGACAAACCCATGGCAAACAGTACGCCTTGCCCTCCAGCTTTATTAAATTGAGGGAGGATTTAACTCCCTTTATGACTTCCTAGAGAGGCTGTTTTTTTCATGCTCCCCTTATAACAAAGAAAACGGCTGCAATGGACCCGAGTTAATGATTGGATTTTATTTGCTGAAGTTTTGTACCTTAATAGGCAGTTCATTTTTTCAGCTTGAAAGAGACCTTTTCCGACCTTACTGAATCATTACTGAGAATTCACTGAACCTTGATCCGTTTGTTAACTCCTTTGCCAGTAGTGAAAACATCAATAGTTTTAAAACAATAAACAATCTGAATGATCGGTGTCCCTAACAACGGTGTACTTCAAAACGAAGTCTTCCATTTATATCAACTAGTTTGGGCTTCAAGGAAGAGAAAAGGCCTGCTGTGTAAAAATTCTGTTTACCCAATATATATATTTATGTATGTGTGTATTCTTTATTTATTTGATCATACCCCCAAAATAGAAAGGTACGTCAAGAATAGTGTAAGCAAACACATGTTAACCCTGAAGGTCTGGATGAAGAGAGTTATTAGGGACATCAGAAGCACACCACAGTCAGATGTATTACAGAGAGAATATTCCAAAGAATGGTGGCCTACTCGACTATAACCACTATCTGTTACAGCAAAGGAGGCAGAGCAAAAGATCCCAAACCCCATCTGCTTTATCATTACTAAAGGTCTCCCTGTACCCAAACTTTGAAGCTTTAGGGAAGTGGGGATGGCTTATTAAAAAGATTCAAGGTATGTTTTATTTGGATAACAGAAAGATAATAATGTGCAGCATAACAGTATCTAAGAACACACAATGTTGCTTTTAAGCAACTCTATTATAGTGCAATTGTCTACCACTGCAACCATAGGCATACATTCCTAATCATGATTATGCCAAAATGACCAAATATGCATCATGACATCACCACATAAGCTCCATCTTTTCATAGTTGCATTACATTGTCATCTGCAATTTTTGTAAAAGGCAGGCTGTATTGCAAACATCACAATACAATACCCTGTTTAGGAAGGGTATCTGGTGGTTCTTTGGAGTGTGTAAGAAGTGCTGTGCAGATCAGCGATAGCACATAGGGATGCAAATTGGAAATGATATGTGGGGGTGCCCCAGAGATGCCACATGGGTCAAGAAAGGTGTGGGAGGGATGCAGTTTGGGGACAGTGAACAGGGGTACAAAAGAGATGCCTTGCAGATCAGAAAAGGCACGAGACTTCTATATGACACTGTTCAAGGAGGGCATGTGGGGTTGAAGTGTGGGTCTGGAGAGGCATGTGATAGGGCAGCAGAGGTCAGGGGAGTGCACAGAGGAGGGACATGGGCCAGGAATGATGTGCAGAGATTCCTTCCTCCTCCTTCCTTCCTCCCTTCCTCCCTCCCTCTCTCCTTCCCTTCCCTTCCCTCATTCCCTTCCTTCCTTTCCTGCCTTTCCTTCCATTCTCTTTCTAACAGGCAGATAAGTGATTGCTTTAGTGGGGCGGGAAAGAGTGAGGGATTGTAAAACTGGCTGGGAAACTGTTATGGAATGCTGAAAATGAAGATCACATGACCACAACAGCAGCCTGCAAACATAGTAGCAGCCAATAGCACTGAAGCAACCACATCTTTCCCTATTTCATTCCTTCGGGAGTCACAAGTCCTGGATTTTGGACACAGTGATACATCCTTTCGCCCAGTTAAAGGGCATGACAAGAGTTTTAGTACTATACAGATGGTGGCAGCAAAGAGGAAGGCCCCCATTGAAAGTAGAATATATCAACATTATAGAGATAGTGAAATAGTGAAATGCATCCCCAAATTGTAATTTTACCTGCAGCTAACAGGGGAAGAGTTAGTATTTCCAGTTCTTAGGAAGCACCATTTGGCATTATTTATTATTAGATTATTTTCACCCTGATGTCCATTTCTCAAGTCAGTTCCAATACCTCTTACAGTGCAAACAAATTAGCACAATTAATAACTATTAATAAGAACTAGTTAATCAAAACAAATTGATGGCATAATCTATAAAAAGAAGAAGCATTAAAGAACAAACGTGAACATAAGACAAATATTGTTTAAGTTAATTGGTTGCTGCTCAAGTCAAATACTCATTTAGAAGCATCTTTCATTATTATTTAAAATCCAACAACAAACATTTTAGATGCATTTCCTGGTGTAATAAATTCCAGTTCTAGGGACTAGTACCAAAAGTGGCCTCTCCGCTAGACTTTCCCAGATAGTGATAGAAACTCATTTGAATACAGGTAGTCCTGGGATAATGACCATTTGTTTGACAGCCATTTGACATTACTCAGTTACACTCAGTCCCTGAAGTTACGGGTATTGCAATGCATCATGGTATGCACTTGGTAGCCTGCCCACAACCATAAGGGCATTTCAACTCCCTTGAAATAATGATCTTGTATCATTATCCTGGGACTTGTACCTATTTGACTTCATTCATTTCAAATCTCCCAACTCTGCCCTTTTGGCCATTCTGCACTCCATCACCCTAGGATTGTCAATGCTAAGAGATACAATCACTACACAATCATGATATTCGCTCTGTAACCTTGGATCAAGCATAGATGCTCTTAAACTGAACCATTTTGCAATATCATTTGGAGCATGAAAAGGAAAAGAAACACATTACCTTTTTGAACAAAGGGTGATTGCGTATTGAATTAAATAAATAAATCCCAGGAAAAGAATGTTCTTTGGTTCACAAATGAAAACAATATTATGTGATCCACTGAAATTCTTGTATTATTTTGGGGTCATAGTGATAACTTATCTATCACAGGCATTCCTGATTAAGAAATCATATTTGCTGTCAGTTATATGGATAAACAATACCTGACACTGAAACATCTCTGAATGATGAACTGAAACATTCACACTGAAACATTGTGTTAGATGATGAGGAATCAGAGGCACAAATTTCATCACTTATTATGCTGTATTTTCTTGGCTGATACAAAACACGTATCTACCAAGTTCCTTGGTAGGCATCCAAGCTGGAAGTCAATTGCCACATCAGCTTTTTGGAGACTGGAAAGTAGTATCATTATATAAATAATCCTCATCAGAATTTTAGAAAAAAATTGTGGTACCCGTTTACCATAAATTTTTTTTTTTAGCAGAATGGAATCTCTCTAAATCTACTCTAGAAGGCTGTGAGACTATGTAGAGCAGATTTGGGGAAATGCAGGGGGATGTAGAAGTCCAGGAGGAAAGTAGATGGTGAAAACAGAACTCTGCACAGCATGGGGCATTGCCCAATGATAGTCACTCAGATTATCTTTTATGGTTTGGCAAGCAACCCAGGAAAAGCCCCTCATATGTGCTCAAATAACCTGCCAAAAATGGAAGTAGAAATACCAGGCAACCACAAACATTAGAAGAACAGAGACACAATAAGACAGTTAAATTAAACCAACATTTTGAAGTTAAAACACACACACACACAAGAACTGAATGTTATTTTTCAAAATGTTAGAAAAGTTTCTGATAACTTTTCCCCTCTATGTATTTTTACATAATACCCATATGAGGAAAACAATAGTAGTCTATGCATAGTTTTCTACACACACACACACACACACACACACACACACACACTCATCAGGAATTGCCGCAAACTCCAAGTAGGCGTCAGGAAGGGCAAAAAGCTATTTTTTAAAAAGGAAAAAAAGTGTAGCCCCTGGCTGCAAAACAGGTTAAGCATTCTTGCTTTAAAGCTTCACTATGCAAATATGAATGTTACAAATTCCTAACAAATACATTCACAAGCTGCCTGTTGAAAGAACTAGAATGTTCTTCAGGTTATTAGAGGAGGACCAGTAACAGCCATGAACATAAAAGCACAAAAGACACAGGAATTTATCAGATTCAGCATCAAGAATGATACTGCTTCTTACACTAGATACCAGAATGGTACATGTACGATTATCAGCAGTAGTATTAAAATATGTTTAACAGAATAACAGAGTTGGAGACCTTGGAGGCCTTCTGGTCCAGGGGTCTCCCCCACCCCCAAGCTGTAGCCGACTTCAAACTCCCCCAAAGTGTGTAGCAATATGTTGATAAGGATTCTCAGTCAAAATAACAAAACTTTAGTTTCATTAACACAGCAAAATATCTTAAACTAACAAGAAAATAAATCCAGTTGCCATGATTTAATTTTCCAGACATTTGTTAATACATTTTTGTCATTTTTTATTACTGTACTATACTAATACATGATCATTCCAAAAACTACACTTGAAAGATGTAGGCATCAGAACTGATGAAAAATGAAGCTGAAACTGTTACAGACAACCAAAGTTCACCAAACATGCTAAGCTTCAATAAAATACTTCTCCTCACCTAATCTGATTTCAAGATAGCATTAAAAGAAATGGCCTATGACCTGTGTATTCATGTGGGTAATAGTTGGTAATAAAAAAGATTGATCAGTTAACATTTTGGGTACAATTTCAGACATGAGAATATAACTATTTGCAGAACTAGTTCAAATGCCCCTTGATAACCAACATGGATCTGTATGGATCTGCGTAACAAAGAATATCATAGACTCTCTGGATGAACTGCTCAAAAATATCAAAGGAATGTATGTATTGGCTTCTTCCTTGATAAAAGCAAGATTCCTGAGATGTGAAAACTTGGGTATTGCATTTCAAAATCATCTGGATATTAGGAACATGCTGATTCCAAATAAATGCTTATGGGAGATTTATAAGCTAGACATGAATTTAATAATCTTCTCCTACTCCCTAGTGGCTGATATTACAGGCATGCTGACTCTAATACAGGAAGCAAGATACACTTATCATAACTAATAGTCATTGATAGCCTTATCCCCTAAGAATTAATCTAATACATTTAAATCATCTAAGTTGGTTGCCATCGTCGCTTCATGTCCTGGTGTATTGTATATTTAAATATGCATACCAGTAGAAGTACTTCTTACTGAATGACTGAATAGCTGGATCTGGCATCAGTTTGGACTGAAGATGGAGATCAAAGATGTTTTATAAATAGGCAGTTGAAAAGATTTTTAAACATGGGGCCATATGAGACCAGTGTGAAGAGCTGTAATTGAAAGGAATATTAAAAGTCTTCCAAAAGTGATAGATAGGACATGTTAAGAGTGTCTATGCTACTACCTTAATGTTAATGTTTGAGCAAATAGGAGCCACAGTGGGGCAGAGGTTAGAGTGCAGTATTGCAAGCTACTTCTGCTGACTGCCAGTTGTCTGCAAATTGGCAGTTCAAATCTCACCAGGCTCAAAGCTGATTTAGACTTCCATCCTTCCGAGGTGGGTAAAATGAGGATCCAAATTGTTGGGGCAATATGCTGACTCTGTAAATTACTTAGAGAGGGCTGTAAAGCACTGTGAAGTGGTATATAAGTCTAAATGCTATTGATATTGCTGTATACATAAATGCTGTTAGGAAGAAATACTACAATATCTACTCATATGCCCTCCTATGAGATAGAATTAATAAATGATATAAGTATTGAGAAATTGTAAAAGGAGGGTTCATGAGATCAAAGAGATGGGAGGTGTCAGTTCTGTAATTTGGGTAAATCAAGATCTAAAATTCTCCACTTGTCAGTCTTCAAAGGCAAACCAGACAAAAAACACAACAACATGAACTAATTTACGCCTTATTGTAAGGCCACATTAACAGAATCTTGTAAGTCTGAAGGCACAAATGTCCTGCCTCTACTTTTAACAACTTTATCCATTAGGACGAGTCTTTCCTAAGCATCTTTATCTGACCCTTAAATGTGTGTGGTGGTGGTGGGGGGGTTGTCTGCCTCCCTTGTCTGATAGTTTCCTTGGCAGCATCTCCTTCTCTCTTTCCCCAAGGTCATTCATACATTCCATTACAAATACAGACTGGCAGGTGAGCCCACAATGAAACAGGTCATCCATTATTTCTTTCTTCCAAGAAGACTGGTATCTGTCTGTCCAAATTGGCTGGGCTAGAGATTAGTCTTCCCAAATAAGTTTAAGCAAGAACATCAATCTGCAGAGTTGTAATCAAGCCTTGTGTCAGCCTTACCATCTCAATTTGCTACTGATCTCCAAAAAGTTGGGATGGGTAACTTGCCACTTTAACTCACTTTGGTTTTTGCATGGTTGATTTTTTTATAACCTGTCTTTAATAACTTAAGGTGGTGAACATGTATAATGCTCCTGCTTCTCATATTTTCCCCACAACAACAACCTCATGAGGTGACTTGGACTGAGAGGTTGTGACTGGCCTAAAGTCACCCAGCCAAGCTTTCATGCCTAAAATGGGAGTAGAACTCACAATCTTATGTGTTTGTTTGTTTGTTTGTTTGGGCTTATATGCCACCCTATCTCCAATGGACTCAGGGCGGCTCACAACAATAAAACCACAATAATCCATTATGCAAAGTTAAAATGCCTAATTAGATCAAATACTATTAAAAACCTGTAAAAAAACCCCAAAAACCCTGGGGGGTTTTATAAAATCTCCTGGGTTGTAAGTCAGCATCTTAACCACTACACCATGACTCACTTTCATAGTATTTAAAATTGCAGGATGCCAGCGCATGAAGGCTGCATCACATCCCTATTTGGAAAACAGTCCTCGACTTATAACCACAATTGAGCCCAACATTTTTGTTGTTAAGTGAAACATTTGTTAAGTGAGTTTTGCCCCATTTTATGACTTTTCTTGCCACAGTTGTTAAATGAATCACTGAAGTTGCTAAGTTAGTAACATGGTTGTTAAGTGAATCTGGCTTCCCCATTGAATTTGCACATCAGAAGGTCATAGGTGATCATGTGATCCCAGGATACTGCAACCGTCATGAGTCAGTTCCCAAGAATTTGAGTTTTGATCATGATCATAAGTGTGAAAAACGGTCATAAGTCACTTTTTTCAATCCTGTTGCAACTTTGAATGGTCACTAAATGAACTGTTGTAAGTCAAGGACTACCTGTAGTACAAACATAGTTTAATGGCCAGAGAAAGGAGAAGGAAATCCAGCATGGTAAGAGCCTGAACTGCAAAATTTGAATAATAAAGAGGGACCATTATATTTTTGATTCCCTTGAAAGTTCAAATAAGGTCAGTCAATTCTCTATTATTTGAGTACTGGACCTGCATTGTACAGCCTTTCTGCAACATCATAATTAGTTGTAGAACTGCCAGCAATCAATGGAAAAAGCAGATGGTTTTTTGCCATAACCTCTTGTGAGGGAGGAAGTAAATGGCTAGAAGGGAGGCACTTCTGAATGCAAATGGAAGAATAGGCAGCGGAAAAAACACAAGAAGTACAAAGTAGGAAAAAACAGAAAATCTTATTTTTTAAAACAACTTCCCCTAAGATTTATTCCTATGAGAATAAATATAAAGCAGAATGTTACAGAGATGTTGTATTACATTTTATATCAAAATCAGGTTACAAGAAATCTCTGTGAAGCTCATTTATGCCCACAAATTGTGGTACATAGTGTTGAGAATAAATTGATCTGAAAATAAAGTATTTATTAATAGTTGTATTGCCCATAAAAACCATAAAAAGTTGTATTGCCCATAAAAAAAATATTAGCACATTTATATGTTCTACTTTTTTCTGTTGTTCTATGTCTGCACCGAGTTTAATGATTGCCTTCACTGGAATAGAAGATCTAACAAAAAAGTGAAAACTAAAGGTCAATTTGTCCCTAACAGCTTTACATTTACAGGTTAATCAGTGTGCAGATCTAATAAAGATCCCTGCTTCCCGAGTCTAGCAAGGAGGTAGAGCAGTGGTGTTTAGTAAAGACTAGCTTTTGAGTCACACTGTGTGGTCTCCAAAACTGTTCGGCTGCATCTAAGATCATCTCATCAGTTATACTTGATAGGAGCTGGAACTGAGTATCACCAGGAGGTCCATACGCATGTGGCTGATTCTTGGCCAAGTACTTTCTCTTCCAGATTACAGTTATATGCCTGATACATATGCTACTTCCTTTCTGCTTCAATACGGTCCTGATCAGGTTTAAACTACTGAGATTGTTTCATTTCCTGCACAAATAAAGTGCGCCAAGTTCTTAATTCATTTCATTCAAACAACTTGGTCACAGACATTCCGCTACCAGTATTTCATACTTAAAAGTAGGGGAAATTGCTAGATGAACCAGAGAGGTGTTTCACCACCCAGCAGCTCAGTCTGATGGTTAAACCAAACAAAAAAAAATACCACAAATAGAAAACGAGGAGGAAAATGTATTTATATCCAGATTGTCTCAGATGAGCAGTGAGACAATCCATGCACAAGACAAATATAACCACATACGGGCTACACAGTGTAGAAAGTCAGCATCCACCCACCTTCCTAGAGAATGAAATATTTTGGGGGATATTAAAAAGGCAGGATAGAATATTTATGTTAAGGAGAAATGGGAAAAAAATCTTAAGGGAGGCAGAAACCAGCACCAGTCTCTCTGCTCCAAGCAGAAACTGAGGCCAGCTTTTAGAAATGCAGATTAGGTAATCCATTCAGAAAGATTGGGTCAGACAGAAACTCCAGATATGCAATTAGGCAAGACAAGATTTGCTCAGACAAACACCTAGGATTTGCCTACAGAGCCAACCATGACCCCTACATGACCCCGTAGGCAGTGGTGGGATTCAAATAATTTAACAACTGGTTCTCTGCTCTAATGGTTTCTTCCAACAACCAATTTGCCAAACTGCTCAGAAAGTTAACAACCGGTTCTCCTGAAGTGGTGCGAACTGGCTGAATCCCACCACTGCCTGTAGGAATCCAGAAGGTATAAAACCCATCTACTCTCAACTCCATTTTGTAAGCTGTCCCAGAACTGCACACTGTGCGTGTGTTAGTTCTGTTCACCAATAAACAGAACTTTTCTTTCCACTCAGCCTCCATTTTATTCCCAACTTGGAACTGGATTTTTTCTTCTAACAAAAGTGCACTCCATTAAAAAAGAATTTGTTAAAAAAAACATCTAGTAATGAATCAGAAGCGGTTCCAAAGAGTAAGTGATGCAAACCAAAGAAATCTTAAGCAGAATTAAGAGTAACACATTAAAAAATATGCTAAAAACAATCCTTGACAAAACCTCTATTCTTTAACATTACTCTTCTCCTTAGACATTTTTCTGAGGCCACCTTTACATTATTTGACCTGCACAGATTTTTTTTTTTGCTTAGAATCAGTCTAGATGTTTTAATTCCAGTCTTGAGTCATTGCATAGGAGCGCCGAGTTTCTTCTGAGCACATGCAAAGTAACTCACAACTGCCCACTGCTATCTGCAGGTGCTGGCGCTAGCTTAGGTGGGATTTAGTCTCCTCTGTTTAGAAGTAAATCGGCTCTGCTCTTGCCTCCCTGTCCACAGCTTCCATCACGGCTGCAACTCTCTTAGAGAAAAAGGCAGCTTTTCATTTGTGAGAGTCCCCTTTTGACTTGTATCCTTTTTCAATATTAAGGACCACAGGGCCAGCCGAGCCAATTACTTCTGCAGTGTGACCTGCCCTCGCTCTGGTATGGTTTTCCACAAAATTAAATCACAGCTTTGTCTGGTTGTTTCCTCTCCTGCATTTTGGCTCCCCTCCCCTCCTCCTCCTCCTCCAAGGAGTTTTTGTTCCTTCTTATCTCAAGCGGAGCAGAGTGGGAGGAGCTAAACAGCATAAGGCAACATCAGCATCCAGCATGGAGCTTTTGCAAAGAAAAGTACACAATCTACTATAGTAAATAATAAGGAAGGACCCCTATGAAAAAGCTGTAAAAAGAGTCTTTTATATAAGTGTTGTATGTCTTGTATTGTTTTACTGTGTTATAATAATTTTTTTTTAAATGAAAAAAAGAAAAAAAGTACAAAATCAAAAAATCTCAAACTTTTGCATTGCAATAAAAGTGCTCCAGGCCAGTTTCTTAGCCAGATTATTTTACACACCAGAGCCTGCACTTCTTGTGCTCATAATATTAATAGAGATCTCATTAATATGATCTCAGTGCACTTACTAAATCTGGGCTCAAAATCCTCCAAATGACACAACAAACTTCAACTCTCTGTTGCCATCTTGTGGTTGTCTGGATTTTTGTAATCCAAGCAAGCATGATGATGTGAATAGAGATGTCAGTAAAAATAGAAACTTTTTTTTAAAAAGCCACAAACAATTTCTGTACTGCTGAAATGCACCTCCCTGAATAATAATTTAGTGCTTTCCAGAAATATATTTTTGAAATAAATTAAAACAAATTAAGAATCAACACCTCTTACTATATGTATTTACTTACATAGATTTATCTATGAATTTATTCAGCTTTTTAGTTCTTCCAACCGAGTCAAAATACAGTACCTTGAACATCCATTATATTATATTCTCATTAGTAAATTGGGAGACAGGCTATGTGGAGAAAAGGTAACTGAACTTTAGAATCAATTTCATGGCTAAGGAGATCCGAATCAACCCTTTTAATAAGATATGTCATTTTATTGTCTGTTGTCTTTTTTCCCCAACAGTGAATTGTTGTATCAAACTATTTCACTTTTTTTTACTGTAAAAGCTGGTCAAAGACTGTAATAAAGCTATTTGACTTGATTTGATCTGAACCAAGATTTCCCTAGTATGGAGGGTTACTTGACAAAATGTAGCACAAATTTCTTCTATTCTCAGCCTGTGTTGAAATAGAAGAGAAAAATTCATGTGGTAGGTTGCAATTTCAGCCATTTATGCATTTTTCCACCTACAAAAATTGTATTAATGGGTTGTGAAGTTGTGTGAAATGCCCAAATGGAGCATCTGGGGAATGTCTGTGCTTGCAGGTTCTGAAATACAGTAGTAAAAGCTGCTTAACACCATTTACACTCCCTCTCTCCCTCTCTCCCTCTCTCCCTCTCTCTCTCTCTCTCTCTCTCTCTCTCTCTCTCAAATCAACCACAGAAAAAAGGATAAAAAAAGCTCAGTGTGATTTGGCATGGTAACAAGTAAAGAAGGCACATCATATTGTTAAGGGTGTGGTGAAAAATCTATTAAGACTTTTTATAAGCAAACCTCTCTGTTAGAGTTCTGGCAACAGAGCTGGATTGACTACTGCAACCCATCTACTGCAAATGCCTTCCCTGCTTCCAGGATTATTACCGGTGTCACCTCCCACTAGGCCTATCAAACTGCAAACAACACAGAATAACAGCAACAATTTCTGGAAGGGCTGGGAAGCCAACTTGCTAATGATGGCAATGTCAGGCAAGTTCACGCTGGCAAACTGGGTGGAGATCTGTTTGTTGTGCTGGAGTGTGAATAAACACACTGGTAGAGAGAAGGGGCAGGGGTATTCCTGACCAAGCAGGAAGAGAATTGTACTACTTCATGTAATTAAACTTCAATGTTTTTCTTTCCATTTTGTTGTTTTTTGTTTGGAGGTGATTATCTGAAGACCTTTATTTTTCTTCAGCATAAACAACCTCGACCTCTGTCATCTGTATTTATTGCCAAACAAACAGTTTAATTCTATAAAAAGTCTAGAAAAGTTAATTTAAGAGCAATGCTGGATACAAACTACATCATTTACCTCCACCTAACAGGTTTATATAGTTAAACTGTTCAAGAAACTGTAATGCTCTACTTGGATCTGTCAAAAAGTATTTGTGTCACCCTGCTCTGTAATTGCAGTGCCAACTGCAGTTATGTATGGTTGAACTGCACTACTAAAAGTGGTGGAAGAAGTGCATCAGGCACACCAGAGAATCAGATTGTCACTAACTGTGCAGAATTGCTCCTTTGGCCAGGAACATTTCTAGGCAAGGGAATTTGCAAAAAAGAAACACTTTTTTTCTTCAAATGTTCATATAATTCTGTTTTTACTCCAGATATTGGCATTTCTCTTCCCAGGGTGAAACAGCCTACTAATTATTGAATAATGAATATTTTCAACTACCAGACCAAAAGGGAGATGTAAGGAGCTGCAATGATGGCTCTGGGCCAGATGAAAGATGATGGTGCTTGGATAGCAGCTGGCAGGACTGCAATAATAACTCAGGAGTGCAGCTTCAAGATGCCTGGGATGGGGGGAAGCAAAAGGAGAGTAGTGGAAGGTTGAGAAAATGGTTCCTGGTCCTTCTCCATCTTAATGCTGCTTAACAGTCCATTGGAGATGGGCAATTTATACATTCAAAGATAGGCTCCGTGCTAGGCTTCCTATAGCGCATTTTACTTGCCAGGATCACATCTATATAACACAAATTCCTGGGGAAGATCTACTAAAATATAGCATGAGCAATGTAAAATAATAAAACTAGATAGAAAGTAGTTTTCTTATTAACATCAAGAAATCTTTATAGCCATCAAATCTAGTTTCCAACCAAATTACATTACAAAGAAGCTGAGGCAATGCAGCTGGAAGAATCAAAGTGTTTGATGCAATGCTCTTCAAAATTATTTACATTTTAAAAACCGGTGTGTCTGCAGGGGGCCAACATTCCCATGGATTATTCATCTCTGAAGACCCCATTCAATAGTCCTACTTTGTCATTGGCAAGAACAATAATTTGGGAGAAATTCTAAGGATTCTTGGTCCGCCAGAGAAGTTTACTGAGTGACTTTCAGCCAGTAACACCTCCCAGTCCAATTTATTTCACAGAGTTGAAGAAATCACCACCAGGTGCACCAATTTTTATGATATTGGAATGTGAAGAGCTAATTTGGCTTTATCCACTCTGATTTTTTGCCAGTGGGACATAGATGTAAATAATGTCAGCAAATACTGTACTGGTTTTGATTAATTTATTTCACATCAGTGCAAAATATTGTTTGTTCTGCTGGGTTCTTTGTGAGTTTTATGCAGTACTCATTTTCATGCGGCAAGACAGCACAGTGAAGTCTCATTTTATTGGACTTCAACATAATAGACATTGCATTCAATGGGCCAAACTCTGTGTTGTGTTTTCTGTTCTTTGCATAATAGTATCATTACCCAAACAAGGCAAATGATGCCAATTGAACAAAAAGGCATCCTTACACAAATGACACACACACACATAATGTCTTATTTATATTTTATGTATCAAATTATATAGTCTCATTTATATAGTCTTACTCTTCACTTCAACTGCTTTTTCTGAGTAACCAAGCTATGCTGTTAAAACAAGATTTTACCGTATTCCAAATATAAAAGTGCCTCATGCAAACTTTCAGAATCTCTATAACTTCAGTTTCTTCCCTTTAAGACTATCTTCTCTCCAAAATCTACCGGTTGAGAACTGTGAATGTTACCGGAACAGTGTTAACTGTTTTGGTTTTGCCAACCAAAAACCTTGTTTATGAAATAAAGCAACACACAAGTAAACCACAACAAAATGGAGCATTACCTGCCCCACAAAAGCAACCAACAAACCTTAGCCAAATATAGTTAATCCAGGTTCAGAAGCAAGAGAGCAGTAAGTATATACAGCAATGAGGTTCTCTTATTGCTTTCTCTGCTAAATGACTGTAGGAAAGTGTAAATAAGGTCCTGGATTCAGATCAGTGGTGGGTTGCCCCCGGTTCACATCGGTTCTATAGAACTGGTAGTAAACTGGCGGGAGGCTCCGCCCACTGACCCCGACGTCACCAAAATGCTTCTGTGCATGTGTAGAAGCTTCTGCGCATGTGTAGAAGAGTGCGCATGCGAGCGAAGCAAGCAAGCGCGCGTGGCCCCACTGCAAACCGGTAGTAAAGGTAAGTAGAACCCATTCTGATTCAGATTAGCATTTAATTCTGTAGATCCAAGTGAGGCCAACAAAACTGTTTCCACAGATCTTTGAGCAAAAGTTATTTGTGGTCTCCTGCTGAAGACATTGCTGTTTTAATACATAGTTATGTGCTGAAGATAGAAAAAGTACAAGAAAAAAAAACACTCTGGACTAAACACTAAAAGATCCGCTATATTTTAACCTTTGGATTAAAAAAACTGCAAGGTTTGACACACAAGGTATCCAAGAGGTATAGAAAATGAAGGAAGACAGTCTGATTGCCACCTTTACTGACAGTACAGTTGGAGCTGCAGGCAGAAATTAAACATTAAACTCATAAAGTTTAAGTTTAGTGATTTATAAACAGGTATGCAAGTATTATTTCAACTTAGTTCTTGAGGGGGAGGAGAAGAGATAAACAGAAGAGATAGTATTTCAGCACAGCATAAGTGAGGCAGAAGAAAACTTAATTACAAAAAAAAGCTTACCCGAAGAAGCTCCAGGGACAGATTCAGCAGGTCTCAGAAACTACCTGGATGCTCTTTCCTTTTTAAACCTCATTCCCCCTTGATTGTGTTCGTCATTACGCTCCATGAGCATGTTGAGTCCTGCTCTGAGTCTGCTAATGGTGCCAGGTTCTACCATGCAAACTGTTAAGAGAAATGGGGCACCTCTGCTTCTTCGCCCTTCCCATCCCACAAAGTACAAGAGCACCTAAGAGGCAGGCACACAAGGACCATCTGCAACTTGCCATTGCACATTCTTTCTTCCTTTTTGGTTAATAATATATACAATAATAATGCCTTCAAAGCTTTATTATGACTAGAAGCAGTATTGTTGCTGCATGGGCCTGTTGTTGTTCTGACCAAAACTAATTTAGCTCTTGTTTATGTCCCTTGGATGTACTAGATTTATAGCCAATAAATATTTTAATTGGTACCCAAAACATAGCGAGCAAAATAGGGAATGTATGTCTGAAAAACAGGGCTGCTGTTCCTGCTGCTTCTTACTACACTCATCTTCCTGCTCATACAAACATAGTTGCTCTCCCTTTCTATGCCCTGAATGGGCTTCTTTGCAGTTGGCTTTAAAGATAGAGGCTATTAGCAGTAGGCTACATTTGTCATTAGGAAACATGCTATTTAATGCCAGAAATAGGTCTTTCTTCTCCCAGATTTGTTAGGGTGTATGTGTATCTTTAACTCAGCCTTGATTCCTGGCATGGAGTAGACTATGCACTTATCTTGACAAGGTTTTTCAGAAGTAGTTAGCCTTTGCCTCCTTTCTAGAGCTGAGAGAAAGTGACTAGCTCAAAATCAGCCATCTGACTTCCTGTCTAAAGCAGGATTAGAACTCAGTCTCCTGGTTTCTTACTACACCAAACTGGGTCTCTTCCCTGATATACTATCTACAATATCAGATCTCAGAAGCATCCTGTAAATAAATAAAAAAACCACTGCACATTGCAACAGTAGGCCATTTATTTATGTATTTAATTTATAGTTTAATACCGTTCCATCTCAGTATACAAGAATCTCAAGAGCAGTTTCAAAATATAACCACAGCAATAAAATAATAAAAAATAAATTAAACAATGCCATCCTTGTTCCTATTAATTTCTAAAGCATTAAACTGAGCCTGGAAGCCCACTGGTAACCAACACAGCCACCATAAAAAAGGCTAATTCTTCAATGATGATGACTAACCAGTCCATACCAGTCATCTTCAAAAGCAGCTCCATATTCAGCACACTGCAGTAACCTAACCACACAGGGGTAGAGGTATAAGTTACTATTGCCAATTTCTCCACATCCAGGTAGAGCCATAACTTGCATTATCAATCAAAGCTGGATAAAGATCCTTTTGGCCACATTTTCTTGGTCTCTCTTTTTCACATTGATCCACAAACTCACCCAATCACTGTTATTGCATTGTGTGTATGCATACATACCTTCTTACCACAGCAGAAAACTGTTCTTCCTACATCTGTTTTTAATGCCTGAGGTTAGACATATTTCTGTCTATGAGCCAGAGGTGGGATTGCTAACCACACGACTCTCCTCTCTGTAAAATAATTGCTACCCCATTGCTATTGCCTACAAGCATGCTCATTGAACTAATTATATTCTCCAGTCCTGTTTAGAAGTGAATTTCCAGAATGATCAGTTGTTTCATTCTTATGTGTGTGTTAAATAATTTGCATAAATGGGTCATTGAGTACATTTGCCAAAAAAAAAAGCTACTGCTAAGTTTAAATTTAAGAGCTCCAGTGGCACAATAATTAAATGCAATAATGCAAGCTTAGTCTGTTGACTGCCAGCAGTTCGATCCTGACCGGCTCAAAGTTGACTCAGCTTTCCATCCTTCCAAGGTTGGTAAAATGAGAACCCAGATTGTTGGGGGCAATACGCTGATATTGTAAACCACCCACAGAATCATGTAAAGCATGGTGACTATAGAATAGCTTAAGTTTAAGTGCTATTGCTAATTGTCAAATATACCAGATGGAGGGAATGTGTAGCTCTCCAGTAGTTGTTGAACTACAACTTGAGCATCTTTCATGACTGTTTTTGTGGGACATGGCTTCTGACTACTGAATTCAGCAAGATCTGTCGCTGTTCGGCATGATTATCCTAGACCAGGGGTGTCAAACATGTGTTATCATGTTGTCGTCACATGACGTATCGTGACTTTTTTTCCCTTCGCTAAAATGGAGGTGAGGGTGGCCAGCACATGACACATCCGGCCACGAGTTTGACACCTCTGTCCTAGACTGTGTGCTCTGTCCTAGACTGTGTGCTTAGACATTTGCTAAAGTCTATTAGCAGGAGCACAATATGCTCCAAATAATGTTATGTAATATATATTTTGTAACATTAATGTTTGTCAGTCATCCTATCACCTTTTACATTGTATTTGCAATGGCAGGAAAAATGAAAAAATATATATAACCATGTTTACCATTTACTGAATAATTTGACAGAATAGTGCACATATATTCTTCACATGTCTACAATAAAAATGGATCTCCTTTTAAAATAGCATGAAAGCTAGAGAACCGAGAAAGAGATAATAAAACACCCTGGGGTGAGATTACGTTCTTGGAATCTTCATAGCCATGTTTATATTTGCAATCATAACAATCATAAAATTTAATAAATTTTCAATTTTGGCTCATACATAAGCATGATATGTATTTTGTTTTCTACTATAGATGTAAATATAGCAGAGTGATCAGAGTAGTGCAAGAATTATGTATCAGGCATTATATGTAAAACAATGAACAAAGGTTCAAATATAATACTTTAAGCCTAATTTAAGATGGCAAAATGTTATGTTTACATAATAGGCTAACCCAGACAAACATATCCTGATGATTCTGTTCACTTACAGTAAGCCAAATCTAAGAGAATGGCTGAATTCCCCAAACATTCTTTTTTTGTTGTGGTTCTAAGTTATTTTGTTTTATAACACAAAATTTCCAATTTGAACAGTGTGTTGTCTGGGTACAAATCATTTTAGGAAATAATAATCAAAATGTTTACAACAATATTCCTTGCATTAACAACAACAACAACAAAATATTGCCACCTGGCCATCGAATCTACATGGCTATGGATGAAACATGTAACAGTGACACTCATTGTCACTGGGGCACTTGGTACCATGTTCAAGAATTTTACAAAACACATCAAGAAATTGCAACTTCCTGCAATAACACCAGCAGAATTGCAAAAATATGTGCTACTCAAAACATCATATATTTTAAGAAGATACTTGGTTGATACCTAGGACACTGGCAGCAACCAGTATCAACCATTAGCACCAGTCAATTGTATTTGTGACACATTTTTAAATGTTCAGTTGACTGAGTTTGAAGTTTAATGAATAAAAGAGATAATAATTATTTAACCAAGTTAACATATCTTCCTTATATCACTGATCCTTCCATGTATTTGGAATCATACTGACCTTACTCCATTTTAATCTAATGTACTATATTATGCCAATCCCTCCAATGAATAGATATGTTTGCACAATTGTTAGACCAGCTTAAAATGGGTTGGGTAGTTGTTATTTCTTAAACAATATAAGTGCATTTCTAAATATACTAGCCTGTGTTTATGTGCATGTGTGCATTTGAGACTGTTAGATGTTGTTTAGTGGGAAGCTGGTGCATGATGTTGAGGCTGGAGAAGCCCCTCTTTTTTCTTGGTGTATCTATTAATACAGAAAGCAACTACTTGTTTCTAAAATCATACAAACTAGCCAGTAACTATTTTCAGTTGCTACATCACTAATCAGCAAAAATTAATTTGAGATTATTATTATTGTTGTTATTTATTATTGTTATTATTATTGTTATTGTTTATTTGATTTGTATAGCGCCCTACAAAGGACTCAGGGCGGTGAACAGCCAAAAGATAAAATATATATAATACATGAAACAAAAGGCTGTTGTAATGTTTTTCCTTGAAGGAGAGGCAGAAGAGAATTATTTTCAGGAATAGTCTGCCTGACTAGGAAATCCTTATAGCTAATAAGGCTCTCTCTCCATAAAGCAGTCAAACCAGGGCAAGAGGCTCTGATGGGCATGACTGAATCTGCCAGATCAGTTCAGCAGCCTCTAATCTATTATAACATGGAGCATAAATCTGCCTCTTCAGAAGGCTCCAAGCTTCTCAGCACTGTTTTGCTTTCTCTTGCTTTTTGCTTCAATTTGAATATTTTACATACAGTAATTGAAGAAGCTTTGTGATGCTTCTTTCTAAATATATGCTGCTCATAGAAGACAGAACTTAAATATAAACAGATTTTTAATATAATTACATATATGAAAAGGGAGAGCAAACACAGAAACATATAATGCAATTTCTAATGCTCTAATAATATATATAAGATTATTAGAGCATTATATATAACAAGCTAAGCCATGCAACCACACTCATCCAAACAGAGCTATCATATTTCGGTTGCAAAAATCAGGCAAACCCTTCATGGAAACAAAGAGATACAAATTTAGCTCTCTATAACCCTCTGGTGAACATCCATGCTTTTGCAACCCAGATACGGTGGTAACCAGTGATTGAATATGGCAGGTTACATTAGTATATATTGTAGAGTTCAGCAGGAGAAAACAGATTTCTCTGTAAGACAGCATTCCAAAGTCTTGATCAAATCCAAAGTAGAAAAAAGAAAGAAAGCATGGACCTTCTACAAACAAAGCTGTGTCTAAAACTGAATCCCAAACTGGTTTTATGAAATCTTCAGTTATTACTAGATCAGAGGTGGTCTTAGAGAACAGAGATATTTGGAGGGAAAGAAAAATATTTGTTGATGGCACAAATTGTTACAAAACCAATATTCTGTCAGAAGCAGAAATTATGGCATTTACAGTCACTCACCCTTTCATAATATACTGTCCTACCATAACAAACCATTGCAATTCAAAAACTGCTAGACTCTTGACAGAAAGCAGAAAAAATATATCCTGACCCCAGCTTCCTAATAAAGTGCCTTTTCCACTTGATAGAAATGCAAAGAAAGATGAGGCTTACTCGGATTTTCCCTTGTGCAAAGGATAAAAATAATAGAATTCTGAACTTAGTTCATCCTAAAACAAAGCACTCAAAAGGCTGCCTTTTGTTTAGTGTTAGTTTAAACAAAAACAAAGAAATGCTATAGTTATGAAGAATTGTTCTGTGGCTACTCAGAATGAATCTGTGGAAGACCAAAGCAAGTTTATTTTCCCAACACTGGCCATTTATTTGATTGCTGTAACTTGATGCTCATAATATGAGAAAAAAACTATTCTAGACCTCATCACCATGGAGGAGCTCAGAGCAGCCTAAGGCAAGCTACACTACCTTACAGTCTCAAACTGGGGAGATTCATCTGCATTAGTTGCTCAGTCCTGATGTCAATACTGCAATGGCAAATAATTTATTTTGCAATCTGGAAATTTACCCAATTCAAACTATGCTATATAATACCATAATATTATATGCATTAGATTGGGAGGATTCCCAAAGTGGGCTGTTTGGTTCAATGCAAGATGCCTCTGAAGAAGCCAAAATCTGAAATTTTCAGAAGATTTTTTTTACCAGTCTAGGATTGAAAAGGCTGCAGGGGTAAAAACAATGGATACATTTCTTCTTGGTGCCTCCATGGGAGGAAAAAAAACCCTCCCTGGTGGGAAAGAGGAGAGATGCAGTTCTTTAACTGGCAGCTCCTATTTCCAATCTCAGGAAAAGGTTTTGCCAAAGCTTTTTGGCAAACTGCAGGCTGTCTAGAGAAGGGATATTCACTTTGTTCAATTAATATACAGTATTGCTGGTGTATTCCAGTCACTGCTACCTGCTAATAAATTATTTTAGGTACAAGGTTAAAGAAGATTAATAAAACCTGAGGAGGGGGTAATGGTAGTCAAAAGAGACAAGATGGCATCCATGACCAAACAATAAAAGCCCCAAGTCCCCTTTCGGACACTCAAGCCTTTACATTTGGGTTTTATATTAGGTGTTTAGATAACTACTATGTCTGTTTCTGCTTTATTGCCTTTCCTGTGACTTTGGTGATAACAAACCATAATTCTTTCTTGGCTTATTTGTTATACTTCAATGTACTCTAGTCCCTGCACCTATCCTTTATAGAGTTTTGTAGACATCTTGCAATCATAATACAAATTGCTATCCCATGAGTAGTAAAAACACAAGTGAATTAGGTTTGCTGCCATAAATCTGAAAACCTCCCCCCCCTTCCCCCAATCACATTACCTTAAAGCTTTAGGTAGAGACAGCTTGGTGCCATATATCTTTTTTATGCAATTACTCTCCGCAGACAAACATGTACAGAGATGAGGTGAGGGAAAAGGTAACTGAGCAGAGAAAGGGGGTGGGTGGAAGAGAAGTCTTGTTCAGGTGTCATTAAAAGGGTTCATTTCACTTTACAAACAGCTCCTCCTCAGCAACTGCCTGCAAACATTTGCTCCTCTTAGCCATCCCTTTATTCCGCTGTAATCAGCAAATGCGAGACCTCTCCCTCTCTGGGGGAAGAGAACTCATCTGCCTATTGGCTTACAAAGTACCAGCAGAGTTCCAAATCAGGCTCCTCCATAGATGAAGGAACTTTGTGAAAACATACTAACTTCCCATGCTGGCTGAAGAGGGTTGGCCAAGAAAATGTTTCCCCCTCTAGAACTGGTGCTTAGGCCATTGCCATAGGGCACAAGGGTAGGGCTCTGTGACTTCCTCGTGTACATATTAATTTCCTGGGGATCCACTCCTACAGTATGAACCAGTCCTGGCTTTTGCTGTTGTATTACTTAGGAACTAGCTCACCTAAAAGACAAATTCATCTTGAAAAAGATCCTGTTTATTTCAAAGAAGCTCTTAGCTCAGACCCCTGGAGAAATGACTGATGAAACAGGCTAAACTCTGCTAAAGGAAGGAATGATAATATGCTACTAACAAATTCAGTTATTTGGGTCAAAAAACAGAACTCTCTCAAATTAATTTAGTCTGACAATCTGGATTTCAGCAAGGTTTAACTTACCAGCTGTCATGTGGAAAAAATAATGCTTTGGGGAGATTTTATTTTTTTCAAAATGTTCTATTACCCAAGGAGAAAAAATCCTAATCAAAAATGTAGTAACTAGTAAGCCTGAAAGAAACTACCTGCTGCTGAAAACAGAGGTGGGATGCAATCATCTAAAGGGACCATTTTATAGTAAGGCAAAACAAGAGAGACTTCAAGAAAGTCAGGGCCAAATTCTACAAAGAAGAAAAAGAAACTTCAGCCATAATTAAGGAAACCTCTGACCTTCCTCTAGACTCCCTTTTCTTTCTGTATTTACTGCACCTAAAAGAGTAACACTTCCCTTCCCTTTGCCTGCAAACTTTGTTCATTTCCCTTGCAATTTCATTCCTCACAGTACCTTCAAGGAGACTTTTAAAAACAAATGAAATGAAAGAGATCTCTTACTAAACTGCAGGTCAGAGGAAAAACCCCCATAATGCCCATAGCTGAAGGTCCAGATCTTACCTTCCAATCCTCAAGACGGACGAGAGCTTACCAAAAACATAACTTGGGCCAGCCAGAGATTCATTGAAGTTGGCTCTGTACAAGATAAGCAATTCCGCCTGTCTCTGCTGTGTTGGCCGGAGGGAGAGCTGTGCAGCCAATTACAGTAGCTGGTTTCGCAAAGTGGGAAACAAAGGGCTGTAGCCACTAACAAATGCTCTACAAATGCTACACCTGTTTTCTCTACAGAAGATTCCAAGAAGACAATGGCAGTCAATGTTCTCTGAGCAGCAGACTTCCTAGGTGAAGTACTTACCCACCCACTCACCCCCCAAAATCATACAGCCTAGAGCAAATTGATACCAGCTGAATTAATGCTAATTGATTCACTGGCCTCTCTACACAGACACAGAGGTTTTCTAAAAATGTAAAAATATTTGAGTGGAGCTGGAGCAAAAAAAGGCCTTCTCTCATTTCCTTCAACTCTCTCCCCCTGCCTTTCACTGCTTTTCCTCCCAACAAAATATACATGAGATGGTGCTGACACAGAAAGAATGTTGGTGTGTTAGCACTCACCAATGGACTTGAAAAGAAAAACACTCTTTACAGTCAGCATGAAACTGATTGCACAAAGGATTTTATTGTACTGTACAATTCTCTTGTCTCACAGAATTTTCCTGGGGGACAGGGGGTGGGGGTTGAGGAAACTAATAAGGTATTTTTCACTTTGTGACCCTCCTATGCATTTTTCCCACTATTTCCATATTATTTTCTTCAAACACAAATGCACATATGATGCCAAGGCCAAATGGCTGCAATATCTGTCTGTCCAGCAGTGGTAGTCTGGGAGCCATCTGTTTAGGAGTAGCCTTGCATTCTACAGATGGCCTGCTTGCTATCTTCCAAGTGATTTTGAACGTGCCACAATTTCAATTATATAGAATGTAAAGGATGTATGTTTGTGTTTTTATTTTTATAGTTATAATGTACACTGAAGACGGCATTTAATTTTGTTGTTCCATGTGCAATGACAATAAAGTAAAGTAAACTAAACATGCAACAGTGGAACTGTTTAGCCACCAAGTGGCAGCAAGGAGGTAGTAAATACATTAATGGCAGGGCAGAGGGTATCCTTCTAAACATAGGTCTTTCTCCCAGATGTTGAACCCTACAAGAGCTAGGACTAGCCCAGTCTGGTATGATGGCCCTAAGACTGACCTTCACAGCAAGAACCTTCAAAATCTTGTGAGAGCCAGGAGGTGGGCCCTAGGGCCATCAATTCTACAGTCATACAGGAGCTACTATACTGTGAATTTCCCTTTTAGTTTTCCTGTTTGCCCTGCATTCTCATCTGCCTGCCCTGCCCAAGGGATTTTAACATAATTGAGCTCTTACAAGAGCAGACCTTGACTTGCCTAGTACTGTATATAAATATGGGTAAAGAGTTGGCCAGCACAACAAAGCCACAAACTCCATTTCCCAGCATGAGAACATTTTGATCAAACTAATTCAGTTAACTGTAACCGCTGTTTGTTTTCAGCTAGGAATACACATCTTTGCTGAAATAAAACTGGGGAAACTACAGTAAATCAACATATCCTACTCAAATTGGTTAGAAAACCAAAAATACAGTGATTTATTTCTTTATGTTCTTCTTATTGGTATTTTTGAGTTCTCTCTGGTCCCAAGTTTACTATTTTCGTTCATAGCCCAAGAGTAAAGAATCCAATCCATGTGTTAGTATTATTCAAAGCTGCAACATTTTCCCTAAAAGGCTAAATATTTCTAATGAGAAAGGTTACGTCCAGTCTCTCCTAATTCTGATAAGGCTGCTAAGAGCAGTTCAGGACAGAATTAAAACACCACTCACCTTCATAAGCAGGATCAGAAAATCCACCCTTCTGGTTTCATTGTGGCTTCAACCATATATTTTGCCATCTATTCCTCAACAACCTCACCAATTGCCTGCTGTTCTGTTTCTTTAAAAGCAGCAAGCTAAGAAAGGTCAAATTGCAGGGGTTTTTTGTTTTTTGTTTTTTGCTCAGCCTGAAAGACATACATACATAGCTCATCAAGATTAGAGGAAAACCTCTGGCTCTTTTTAAATGTAGCTTTCCCCCAACTCCCCCTTTTACCTCTCAGGAATTTTTTTTTCTGAGAAGCTGCAAGAAAAAAATAAATTGTCACGGGTTGTGCAAGCTGGAATGCAGCAGGACCACAGGAAGCAAGGATTGTGTGCCGAGAGTTGGCTTAATACCCCCTCAAAAACTGCCCCAGACCATGAGTTTGGACGTGGGGAGCCAGTGGGAAACGGAAAGAAGTAAGGAACCATGTAGACTGCATAGAGGATGAGTTGGCCTTAAGAAGATAGCAATAGGAAATGACACTTTCTTTAAAAATATATATTTGGGTTTCAGCCTGTACTTCATTCCTAAATAAAAATTATGTATAATTAAATACATGAGATATAAATAAATATTTAAATAAATAAGTTACTGTACAATATATATTATTTATTATTATCATGAAAAATAGCTTGTTTTCTCCTCTTTCATTAAGTAGGTTAAAAGGAGAAAAAAATCTACTGGCTGGAACTAGAAGGTACATACTACCCTGCCTTTTTTTTTGCTAAAAGGGTAACAAGAACAATAAGGGTGAAGGAAATGTTGGGCATTCTTTATTTCCCAGGGCCTCTTCATGCAAGTAATAAGTTAAATCCAGGCCACTGCCCCTTTGTCATGCTGAGCAACAGAAAATATCTTAAGAGGTCTCCTGGTCATTTATATTTTATGAGGAGGCCATGTGACTCTCTCAGGGTCACCTGCAGTCACACGGAAAGAGACAGCATCACTTCCAGCTCAGCAGACATTTGCAAACTGGGAAATGTGCAGCAAAGCGATGCTGGGTCTCTTCTGCTAAAAAAGCCTTTCTATCACTAAGCTGGCTGCAGCATGCTCTAATAAGATTCCAACACTTTTGCAATGAGAATCGAAATAAAAGCAAAAAGATGGCCAAGTGAATTTGATTCCTTTATCATTTGAATTATTACGTTATGCTAAAACAATGAAAGAAAATGCAAATACAAGCACGTTGGTAAGGAAACCAACCAGTTGAAAACTGATCAACATAGTAATTTTAGAAAGGACCTACAAATTATGCTGTAAACCCCAAATCAGGTGTCCAGGATACCTCCTGAAAACCAGACTGACGAGAAATTCTAATAGAGGTGCTCATTTGCCTTTCTGTCCTCTCAAATGTCCTTTGTGTCTTCACAACAGATGTGCTATCTGCAGCCCCAGTGTTTTCTCGTTTACATTGACTCCATCCACAACCTGTACTTTCCATCACTTCCCTCCCTCTTCTACTTGAAATAAGAAATACGACTGCCTAGCAGCCACTTTAGTTCAGTTATTCAATGATCATGGTAAAGTCTGCCTCCCTGCTCTCTGGGCCAATTTCTGGCCTGATATCTACTCAAATGTTTCCTTATTCCAGATTATTTAATTTAGGAGATGTCCAGCTGTGGTGTTGGAAGAGGAACAAACAAACCAATTTAGAGAAGCTCAGAAAGTCCTACAGCAGTGATGCTAACCTTTTTGCCGCCACGTGCCAAAAGTGGGGGGAACGCAGGGAGGTCATGCACGCTTGCGCCCACAACCATAATTCAATGCGCCCTGCCCCCTGCACATGCGTGTGCAACCCCCCCTGCGCAATCCCTGCTTTTGGCACGCAATGGTAGGCCCGTTTTTCACTCTCCCCAGACTCCAGAGGCTTTCTTGGAGCCTGGGGAGGGAGAAAATGGCCTTCCCCACCGCCCCGGAGGCTTTCCGGAGGCTGGAAACAGCCCATTTCCTGACTTCCGGTGGGCCCGGAAGGTCTGAAAATCAGCTGGCTGGCATGCACATGTGCGCTGGTGCTGAGCTAGGGCAACACTCGCGTGCCCACAGATATGGCTCCGCGTGCCACAGGTTTGCCATCACGGTCCTACAGCATCCTGACTTTCCTACTGGCTGGTGGGTGACATGCTGAAAGGGGGCAGTAACAAACTCAGAAACTGTCCAAATCTGACCAGAATAGCATGGTCTGGAGTGGGAGCAGAATATTCTGGAGATTTCCAAACATTCCATCTTAAATCAATGAGTTTCACAGATCCTTATGTTCTAGCTCCTTGAAAAAGGGTGGCTACTCTACAACTCTGCATGCCCTAGAACTTGAACCTGCATGAAAGCCTTGAAGGCTCCACCAAACTAGGACTCCTCTGATTCGAGTTTGCATAATCAGACTAAACTAGACATATCTTAGGGCTTCTAAGGCACGTCTCCAAGAAAGAAATCTTAGCTGAGGGATTTCCTTTGCTGCTCATCGCCTCTGCAACACAACTGCTAGAAACACAGGAAATTGGGGCACTGGTGGTCATCTTTGCCTTACTGGCCTGGCAGTCATATTAGAGGAAGGATTTGGAGAGAGGTGGCAGAAGCAAAACTGTTGGGGCAGGGAAAAGGAAGACAGAATGGAGCTCATATAGGCTTCACAGGCCCCTAGGATGAGGCACTTCACTTACCTAGAGCACGGGTGTCAAACTTGTGGCATCATGTTGCTGCCACGTGATGTACCACATTTTTCCCTTCGTGGAGCTGAGATAGGCGTGGCCTGTGTGTGACACCCCTGATCTAGAGGGAATCAACACATGGCACAGGAAACTGATCTCCCATTGCCATCACCTCAGGAGTGAAATTCAGCAGGTTCTGGAGAACTGGTAGCGGAAATTTTGAGTAGTTCGGAGAACCGGCAAATACCATCTCTGGCTGGCCTCAGAGTGGGGTGGGAATGGAGATTTTGTAGTATCCTTCCCCTGCCATGCCCACAGAACCGGTAGGAGAAAATTTTGAATTTCACCCCTGCATCATCTCCTTTCCCTGTACTAAGGCAGCTCTGCTGCTGCTACTTGTACTGGACGGGGGGTTTCCCTTCCCACCCCACCCCCGAATCTGCTAATTAAAAAATAAACCATGGAACCCCTGATTGGGAGGCCAGGTTCTAGTGATAGAAAACTGGTTGTATCTGACTGAACATATTTTCCCCTTAGCCTTTCCTGGAACCTCATGAAGTTCTACTGAAATACTGGGATGTCACAACAATGTGATTAGTTATAGGGGTAGAGGAATGATTGATTACTTCATGGCGAGAGGTTTCACCCTTCCTTCTGCCTCAGCTGCAACCTGGATAGCAGCCTTAGGGCCCTTTATGGCTTGTCTGAGTATCAAGAGGAAGGGTTTCCCCACCCCCAGAAAGAAAGGGAAAACTTTGGGAAGAAAAGAGAAGGCATACTGTTTGTCTTCCCAGGAGCTTCCCAGAAGACAGCTGAGTCTTCAGTTCATGCACAAAGTAGCAACAAGATAGGCAAAGCAACTCTGAGGCCTAGCAGTCATAATGGTTTGTCTGCTGCCTCTGAGTTAATAGAACGGGAGAAGTTGGAGCAGGAAACTGCATCTGCAGGCAAAGGAATGCAATTTCTACACAACTTTAAATTCTATTTGCAAGTATTTTTCATACTTCCTTGAATAAATATACCATACAGAGAAAATAGATGTTCCTGAATTCTTGTTCTTCCATATATGTCTTACTGGAATTAGAGATCGATTATATCTACATCTCCCAAAACTCACTCTATTGTGCTTTCAGTTCAACATTTTTGTTAAATAAAAATCACTGATGGGACAAATCACATTATCTTTATTGGATTGAATATATTTTTAAAATTCTGCTTTTAAAATAGTTTCATCAAAATTTGATTAATGTCACAGGAAGTGATAAATGAAGGGCCCACTATAGTTTTATGAGATTCCAGAAATGTGTTGTAATTTTTCAACCAGTAAATATCTTTGGAAACCTTTTAAAGTCAGCTGACAGTGAGAAACAGATTGCCTTTTCATTGATTGTAACATGTCACAGACCTCATCTCAGTGATGTCAGTTACTCACAAATATTTTGAGGAATTATTAAAGTAACAGTACTTTTTAAACATCTGAAGGAATGTTTGAAGAGATGTTTTAATCTACTACCTGTTTCATAGTCTGGAATATGAGCAAGAAAATATGTGTATCATCAGAGAAAGGTAATAAAAATCTGATAAATAGATTTTAATAAACCACCAGCTACCATTTAAGAGTTAATTTTTAAATGCATCTATTAAATGATTGTGTCTGCAAATTACAAGAATTCTGCTTGGATTTAGTCCCAATATATTTCAGAATGTCTGGTTCCTTTGATCAGTCAAGCAGCAAGGTAATATTGCAGAAGGATGCCTTTTTGAACCAAAAGTCAAAATATTTCAATCAGAAATCTTTGTTCTAGATACCAGTCCTTTTAAACATTTACACTGGTCTAGAATAAGGTCTCTGATAATGTAACTGTCTCATTAGTTTTCAGTAAAGTAGCTAAGAGAGCATAGATGCAACTCTCGTTTCTACAATGATAAGTTAGCATCTGGGAAAATTGCTTTCTTTTTCTGCAAACATTTTGGGAACTTTTATGTATCCTCTTGTGAAAAATAATTCATCCCCTTTTGGATTTTCTGAATGTTTGCATCCTTTTGTCATTAGAGCTTCATGGGGCTCCCATCTCTATATAAAAGAACATATAAATGAGTGAACAGATGTTGCCCAAATTGGTGCTCATTTCATTTATTCTGTAAAAGAAATCTTCAACATGAAGTATGCTAGCAAGAAAGATTTATTTAGAAAAAAATATAACTGAGCCTAGGCAGAGATTTGAAGCTGAAGATATCAGAAGTGTTTCTGCTTGTCATTCATTCCTTTCTAAGTTCTCATTCTCTGAATTTTGAGTCAGCCTCCCTCCTTCTGTTCCCACCCACACTTCCCCATGATTGATCCAAGGCTTAACCACTTCTCTTTCTCCTGGGTTTCTGATTTATCACTCACTATAACCTAAATTCTACTTCCAGTCTTTGGCTAGTGATGTGTAATACATGTGTAATACATTAAATGCCTCTGCTCTTTTAGTTCCTATTTTCACTACCAGCATGAACTCTTTCTAGCTAGAACTAAATGCCCTTCTCTGCTGACATCTAACTGTAGATCAAACAGGTCCTGGCATGCAGTATACTGTTTGTTCTACTATGTCCCCGTCATTGAGATGGGCTTGTCATCTTTGGCTGTTCTGGTTTAAATTGTGTTTTTCCATCAAAGTCAACAGCAATTATAAAACAGTTTTGAGATGTTTAACTTTTGTTGTGCTTCACTAACTATTCTCTCAACCAGGCGGATAACCTGTATGGGATGGGACTAGCTATAGCGTTGGCCTCTTCCAACTGGGGTAAACCCACCATTGCTTTTAGATCCTGGGCACTCTTCTTTGCTGCCAACCTATTTTATCTTTTACATGGAAAGAGCTGGGTGTCTCTGCTGCACATCTCTGTACATAGCAGTACCTTGCAGCCAGACAAATAGCTGAGAGGCAGACTAGGGAGCTGCACTTTAAAGCAAGAAATCTGTCAGGTTTCTAATTTCTTCCACTTTACTATACAGCACTCCCTCTCTCTCCTCTTGAAAAACTCCATGGAGTTTTCTTTTTCATTATTAGAATTTTTCAATACAATAAAAGTATATAAAATTAAAAGGCTAAGAAAAAAGAATATAGAAAATAAGAAAATGGGATGGGAGGGGAGGGGTTGGGAGGGGAGGGGAGGGGAGGGGAGGGGAGGGGATGGGAGGGAGGGAGGGAGGGAGGGAAGGAAGGAAGGAAGGAAGGAAGGAAGGAAGGAAGGAAGGAAGGAAGGAAGGAAGGAAGGAAACAGAATTATGGCACCCACTCTTCTTTCTATTGAGTAATTGCCCTCTTATTTCTTCTCCTTCCTCTTTCTGCCAACTCAAGAAGTGGCTAGCTCAGCAAAGGGGTGAAAATAGTAAAAATAGTAAACCTTCCTACAATATTCTTACTGTGTAACTCACCTAGCTCACAAAATATTTGTTCACTGGGCTTGTTCAAGACAAACAATAAATCTGATTCAGAACAAGCCTACCGAGTAGCTGATTGGTGAGCTGTGAGTTGCAGTGGAAAGTGGGAGAACCAGCTTTCTCAGGATGCAGGAGCTCTTCAGCAGAATACAGGTTTTCCCACTTTATCACACAGCACCTCCGTTTTGACAACTCCGACTTCCAATAGCCGTAGTGAAGGAGAAGAGGTGCTGTAAGCCACCTCTCAAGCTTCTGTTTCCAGGCTCACCCTGACTGGCACGTGGTTTTTCATTGGTTGGTGTTGCTCACAAAGACAGCATTTAAGCATTTGCTTAATTTAATCTTTCTTTAACATGCTCCCACATGCAAAACCAAGATTCCATTATCCTGGAGCAAGGCAAAAACCAAAGCACTAGATGGAATACTGGGATTCACAATGGGAACAGCAAATTTTATGCTGGAATTGCTTTCTGCCAATTCAAGGAGAAGCAGATAGTTTAGCAGAGAGGAAAGACAGTAAGCCTCCCTACAAAGTTCTCGCTGTGCATCCCATCTAACTCTCTCTTGTTTTGCTAAAGGAAATGATATTCAATTTTAATGTGTTCTGTCACACTTTCTCATTCTCCCACTTCCTTTCAGTCACCCTTTAGAGACCGAGGGGGGAGGGAGGGATGGGGGGAGAGAGGGGGGGGAGGAAGGAGAGAAAGTTTTCAATTTTTTTTTTCAAAACAGTCCCTACATATTTATAATGAGGAAATCTTTTAGCAGCCTCACCAATAAATCTTTATAATAACATACTCTAAATACATTGCTTCTTTTCAAAAAGCAAGGAACAGGAGGAGGAGAATCTTGTGAGCCTCAGCATCAGAGTTCTCAGTATTTTTGGAGAGACAAGAATTGATGTTAAAAGGCAGAAATTCTTATTCATGAACCTGATGTCTATGCTGTGCTTTTGTCAACAGAACATGTGGAATGTTCAGCATGTTAAAAAAATGCATGTGGAAAAGTACTGTGCCCCAGTCAATGTGATATGCAGAATGCTACATGCCTCCTCTTAAAGTCTTGAAGAAAGCTGGTTTGAGGGCAATTACTCAACCACTGAACGTCTGCAACCTTAAGTCATGTGGACTTCAATTCCCAGAATTCTATCAGCCAGCATTCGCTAGATAGTGCCCAGGAAAGAGAACTTTAAAATGTCAATGGCATTTTAAAAATATAAATTCAATGAAATTGGCCAACTTTCTTTAAAAATTACTTTTTGATTTTTTGCCCACATCAATACTGCACTTTCTAAAGCAGGAATTCCCTCCATATTTCTCCCAAGAGGGCTGGAGAAAATATGTAAGTTAAGGGGAAAAAAGTAAATAAAAAAAGGGGGGGAGGGGGAAAGACCCAGGAAACTACAGACCAATCAGTTTAACATCAATACCCGGGAAGATACTGGAAAAGATAATCAAAAAATAGATCTGCGAACATCTAGAAACCAGTAAAATAATAACTAGAAGTTAGCATGGATTTGTTAAAAACAGATCATGCCAAACCAACCTTATTTCATTCTTTGAGCGAAATGCTGTGGATATAGTATACTTAGACTTCAGCAAGGCATTTGACAAAATAGACCACAACCTACTTCTTGCTAAGCTAGAAAAAACCAGGATAGATAGCATCATCATCAGATAAATTTGTAACTGGCTGACAACCCATATTCAATGAATAGTCCTTAATGGTACTATGTCTACATGGAGGAAAGTAAGCAGTGGGGTACCACAAGGTTCTGTCTTAGGCCCAGTACTCTTCAATAACTTCATAAATGACTTAGATGAGGGAATAGAAGGGGAACTTATCAAATTTGAGGATGATACTAAGCTGGCAGGAGTAGCCAACACCCTAGATGAGAGGCTCAAGATCCAGATGGATCTTGACAGACTTGAACACTGGGCCCTAACTAACAAAATGAAATTCAATGTAGAGAAAAGTAAAGTCTTAGGCAAGAAAAACAAAAAGTACACATATAGATTGAGAGAAACCAGGCTTAACAGCAGTAACTGTGAGAGGGATCTTGGAATCTTACTAGACAACCAATTAAATATGAGCCAACAGTGTGTAGCAACAGCCAAAAAAGTCAATGCAATTCCAAATTGCATTAATAGAGGGATTCAATCAAGATCACACTAAAACATATGAAGAACGGTTACAGGAACTGGGCATGGCTAGTTTAGTGAAAAGAAGGACCAGGGGAGACACGAAAGTAGTGCCCCAATATTTGAGGGGCTGTCACAGAGAGGAGGGAGTCAACCTATTTTCCAAAGCACCATGAAGGCCAGTCTGTTGTGGCCCACCAGCTGCCAGTGGAGCTGATGGCAGACTCGGACAATGAGGAGGTTTGGGGAAAACTTGGGCCAGTTCTGGAGCATGGGGAAGGCTCTGATGGATGCAGAGTGTCAGACACAGAGAGCCAGGGCCATCCGGCATTTCCAGAGAGACAGCTGCCTTTGGAGTCAGAGATGAGTGAGAAGAAGGAACAGCTGGGCCTGTTCCAGATGTGCATATGCACGGAGCAGATAGGAGAGGTGAACAACTGAGGACAATGAGCCAGCTCCGGAAGCAAAACAAATGTGGATGCTGACTGGCCCCTCCCTGACTGGGGAATAAATAGGTGGAAAGGGGAGTGGTTTGATTATTGCAGACAACCATTCACGTTTCTGGAAAGTTTGCTCCTTGTATATTTCATGCGACAAAGAGTGCCTTGCCAGAACTGAGGTTTATCTATTTCTGTGTTTGAACTAACTTAATTTGCAGCCTCCTGGCTGGGAGCGCATAGCCTTGCATTTATCATAATGAGTGGATAAGGACTATTGTTTCAGTTAACTTCTTGCTGGAGTCTTGCCTGGCCTTTCTGTTGGTGAATGCAGTTAATTCCCAATGTGTAAATAAAGAGGGGGTTTTCTTTGCAGGGAGTCTGTTTCTTGCTTCTGCACACAGACAAAGAATAATGGATGGAAACTGATCAAGGAGAGATTGAACCTAGAAATAAGGAGAAATTTTCTGGCAGTGAGAACAATCAACCAATGGAACAGGTTGCCTTCAGACATTGTGGGAGCTTTACCACTGGAAGCTTTCAGGAAGAGACAGGACTGCCATCTGTCAAAAATGGTGTAGGGTCTCCTGCTTGGGCAGGAGGTTGGACTAGATGACCTACAAGTACCTTCCAACTCTGTAATTCTGTTCTGTTGAATCTGAAGAGTCCTTGGTGTTCTATGAGATTGGCTGTTTTGTTGCAGGCATTTCATTATCCAAAGTAGGTAACATCAGTGCTAGTTCTGAGGAATCTTTTGAGCTCCTCCTATAGGATATACAGAAAGGCGGACTTCCGGTTGGGACCCGAGGCGTTGGGATGCTGAGAGAGTGACTGCTGCTCCTTAACACTTCCAAACGCTGTGCTTTGGGGATCCCTTCGGGGACGCGGTGCCCGGAGAGCCCCGCGGACAAGAGGGCAAGCCAGGCGTGCGTGACAGCGGATCGCAACGCCGAACGCAACGACCGGGCGGCTCTGTCAAACCCAGCATAAGCGAGTCGGCCAGTAAATGGCTGACCTGAAGCCGCGGTAACTGACAACAAGAGAGGAAGCGACAGAGAGCGGAGGATATAGTGCCCAGCAGTTTAATACCTTTTTTCAGCCATCAAGAAATTGGCATCAGAGAGAGCTGCCGGTGGAGTCGGAGGAGAGGTGCTCAGAGAGAGGGAAAGCGGCTTGTCAAGAGAGGGAGCGGATCGGAGAGAGGAGTTGCCGACGAGCCGGCGGAGGAGACGTGGGAGACGAGGCGGCGAGAATATACACGCGAGGGAAGACGGGCGAGAGGAGTTGAGAACTGAGACTCAGAACTTTAGATCTGCTGCAGATGAGCTATAGTTGAAAGAAGAACGTATAGAAGATCACGGATCCTTTCTTTTTGGAAACTTTGGGACCGGAAGTGCAGCCATCGCAGAGACTTCTCTGAGGATAAGTGAAATAGCTGACTCATTGCCACATGGACAGTTCAGCATAGAGAAATTCCATAGAATATACTACCTAGCGAATGACTATTTGTTTTCCTTTGTTACTCTACTGAAGTGAACGTGATACCTCGATATTTTTATTTTCTTATCTAATCCTCTAACTACGACAGTGTATTTAACTGTATCTATATTTATTATCCTATATTAATATATACATCCTATAGAACAAATATATTTATACTATCTTACATAGCTATTTGATTTACATATTATCGTAACTCTTATCTTTAATTAACTTATATTAGACTATATATTAACTCATATTAATTCATGTTATATTAATAGTAGGCTGAGACTGTTTGAATAGGAAAAAAAACTGTTTTTTTTTATAATTTAACACAACTAATAGAACCGATCTTATATGTGATATATTTGTTTAGAATTAATTAAGGAACTTAAAATCAATTAAGAAAGATACTTGATTATAGCACCTTATACATTTCCCTTAAGAATTTTAGAGTAGATAGTAACTATTATTGTAATTGTTAGAAAATATATATTTATACTGGAACTATTTCCCTTAAAAAAAAATTGATACAATCCAATCGATACTAATAGAATATCTCCTGAACCCTTTTATAAAACTAAAGGAGACACAAGTTAGAAAAGGCTCAAGATTGGTTTAGAGGGAGACTCTTTGAATAGATAGTGACGAGCTTCATTGGATGGTTATTTGGAAAAATATAGAGAGGATATTAAGGAAACAAAAGGCGACTTTAAAGGAAATGGCAAGTTTGACCTCTACTATTGCAAAAACAGGGAAAAAGGTCCCTTCAAACCCAACGCTGTCAATGGCCTCCCCAGCTACTCAGAAATCACTAGATGGCCTACAGAAATTGGATAAGCCCCCTGTAACACCTACACTGCAAACAGTACAATCTTCCCTCCTATCTATACAAGAAACCATGTTAGCTATGCAGGAAAAATTACTGAATAGCCACTCTGAGTTGAAAATGGATATCCATGCGTTGGACTCAAAAATGAATGAGATCCAAACCTCCATCAGTAAGAATGAAAACAGAATTCAAAAAGTAGAGCAAAGGACGGAGAAAAACGAGAAGAAATTAGAAACAGTGGACCAAACCCTATCGGCACAGAAGAAGGAAACGGAGGATTCTTTGATCCAACTCGAGATGGATAGGGCCTCGTTCTATCTCCGTTTTCAGAACATCATAGAAGATAAAGAAGAGGACCTGGGAGATAAGATGGCCGAGCTGATAGCGGAGGCTCTCCAGCAAGACAAACAGGAAATAATCAGGGAAATTGGAGACTTCCGCTTCCGGTTCCGCTGGCGACAGACTCTGATCGGGCTAGCTCTGGCCCCAGAGTCCGATCCCCCCCATCTGGAGGCCCTTTGGGCCAAGCGCCCCATTATTGGGGCGTTTGCCGTTTGAGGGCGGCTCGCCAGGGGTCCCCTGCCTCACTTCCAGGGGCCGGGAGGCCGATGCTGGCGCGCCCGAGGCTCCAGAGGGGGTGGGAGGCGATCGGCGGCTTTTCTTTGAGGCCGCGGAGGCGCCACAGCGCCTAAGGGGACCGGTGCTAACTAAGAAGGCACAACGGACTGAACTGATTGGTTGGAGTTGGAGCAGGCATCCTGGAGGCGAGAGGGGGGGTTGGAGTCCCCCCCCCCTTGTAGCTGGAAAGGAGCCGTGGCAGAGAACTAGGGGGAAGGAGATGGAGTGAAACCCCTTACCTTGCTGACTTTTCCTTGGAGGATGGCTGTGGCAGAGTTGCTTGGAGAGGTCTGGTGGCCTCTCCTCCCGGTGGGCAATGGCGGCGGTCTGACTTCCTGCTTCTTTATTTATGATTGAAGACAACATTCTCCTCTGGCTTCCTGTTTGACCTACTCTATACTTCGGACTCGTTGCTCCTGTGAGCGCCCACTGGTGGATAGTTGAAAAACTACTCTGATTGCTAATCCCTCTTTCTTCTCTGGAGGTTTGCCTTTTGATTTCTCATCTTCTACTGATCTAAGATGGCTAAGGGCCACAAACCAGCAGCAGCTGACATGGGGAAAATTTTGGAAAGACTGGCAATATTGGACCAGAAGTTGGACAAGTTAGATGACGTGCAAAAAGGATTATCTGAAATTAAATCTGAAATGACATTTATGAAAAAAGATTTAAATGATGTTCAACAGCTGGCAGAGCAAAACAAGAAGAAGATGGGGGGTTTGGAGGGGGAGGTACGGGCACTCCAGAAGGTGGAGGACGGGAGAGGAAATGCAATGTTAACTTTACAATTGGATAAGATGTCTTATTTTCTCAGGTTCCAAAATGTGGAACAACTTGACCAGGAAAATTTGAGAGAAGTGATGGTTAAAATGTTGGGTGAATTTTTAGAAAGAGATTTGGAGTCTATTGGAAGGGATGTGGATTTGGTCTACAGAGTAAACTCACAATTTGCAATTTTACATAATTTACCAAGAGAGATTCATATTAAATTTGTGAGAAGGGAACTGAGAGATGAGATATTGAGAAAACAAAGACTGGGGGCGCTGGTGTACAGGGGCAAGGAGATCACCATCCTGAAGCAGATTCCCAGACAGGTACGAGAATCAAGAAGAAGATATTATTTTTTATCAAATAAGCTGTACCTCAAGGGAGTAGGTTTTAGGTGGTTGATTCCGGAGGGCTTGATGATTTTTTGGGAGGACAGTAAGAAGAAAATTAATACTGTAACGGAAGCTAAGGCTTTTCTTGACCAACATAAATCCTTCCTAGGTGGAGAAGATACAGGAGCCGAAGAGGGGGAAGTATTAGATGATCAAGGAGCGGAGGCGGACGGAGCTGCTGCGGCCCGGGAGGGGGGGGGAGGCCAGACCATGGTTTTAAGAGCCAGAACTAGGAAATGAAGAAAGGAGGGGAATCTACTGTTTAAGGTTTTTTTAATTGACATTTTTCTTTTTTCTCTCTTCTTTTATTGTATTTTGTATAACACTTTTTTTTTGTTTATATAATTTTTATATAACCTGGTTGTTTGTTTTGATTTAAGATAATAATGTCTGTTGTGTGAGAAATTAAAAAAAAGAAAATAATAACTGAGATATCTTTGTATAAAGATATTGAAAATTCAACATATTGTAAACTGTGATATTGTATATTTTTGACCAATAAAAACTTTTTATTAAAAAAAAAAAAGGAAATAATCAGGGAAATCGATGAGGCTTATAGAGTCCAGACGAACTATGTGAGGAGAAACAGGTTGCCAAGAGAAGTCCACGTACGTTTTGCTAGGAAAAGAGTGAGAGATATACTATATAACATAGCACGGGAAGAGCCAATTATTTATGGAGGGAAAGAGATAAATGTACTTAAACAGATCCCAAGAAGAGTGAGGGAAAGGAGAAAAAACTATAGATTTCTAACAAATCAGTTAAATAAGAGAAATATAGTATTTCGCTGGCTTATACCGGAGGGAATGCTAATTTCATGGCAGGGGAGAAAAATTAAAATCGATAGCTTAACTACGGCTCAAGAATTCCTGGAACAACTAAGAGGAGGGGAAGAAGAACAATCGAGTAAGGAGGACATAGAAATGGCGAATACAGAGGAGGAAACATCCCAAGAACAGAGTACGAAGGAAGATATAGAAGACGAAAAGAAAAAGGAAGACATAGAAGATAAAGGGAGAAAAACCAGACCAGTAAGACAAGTAACCCTAAAAGCAAACAAAAACTAGGCACTAGATACTAACGCTAGGGATGGATGGTATTAAAATCTTATCATTAAATGTCAATGGTTTAAACGAACAAAAAAAAAGAAAACTAATTTTGACAAAACTAGTTAAACAAAACCCTGATATAATCTGTATGCAAGAAGTCCATGTAAAAAAAGATGAAGTATATCGCTTAGAATATCCTAAATTTGGCAAGGTATTTACGTCATTAGCTGAAAAAAAGAAAAGGGGAGTAGCCATTTATGTTAAGAAAGGAATAGAAGCTGAATGTAAATATAAAGACGGAAAAGGGAGAATATTAATAGTAGAAATAACGAGAGGGCCCTCTAAAATGATAGTGGTTGGGGTATATGCCCCAAATAAAAAACAAGGGAAATTTTTTGAAAAACTACATGAACAACTTGCTAAATGGACACAGAATGAAATATGTCTGTTAGGGGATATGAATGGAATTGTAGACCCAAGTAAAGATTATAAAAGTGGCAAAACCAGGAAAAACAAAAGACTTCCCCTACCAAAAAGTTTTTTCGACTTAACTGAGGAAATTAACTTAATAGATATGTGGCGCACACTACACCCCCAAGAAAAACAATATACATTTTACTCAATTCCACAGAACTCTTGGTCCAGAATAGACATGGTATGGGTCACTAGGAAACTAGGCTTAGAAATTAAAAGAGTGGAAATGTGTACAAATACTTGGACAGATCATAAGCTGCTGGAAATTAATTGGCTATATAGGAACAGGAGGAAACAACCGAGATGGAGCCTTAGGACAAATCTGTTAAATGATAAAGAGCTCCTATCAAAACTAAATAAAGAAATTAAACAATTTTTTGTAGAAAACGGGGAACAAGGCACGGCAAGAGAAGTTGTCTGGGACACTATGAAAGCTTATGTGAGAGGGATAGTTATCTCGCACATGGCATTTAAAAATAAAACAGAACGAAAGGCCAGGGAGGGTTATACTAAAACCTTAATAGAATCAGAAAAAGAATTACAACAAAATCCGGGAGACGAGGGGGCCAAACAGAGGTGGTTGATGGCGAGACATAGAATAAATCTGTTAGATCAGGATGAGATGGCACAAAAAATAAAGAGATCTAAACACTACTGTTTCGAAAACGCCAACAAGTCAGGAAGATGGCTCGCCTACAAACTAAAGAAGGAAAAGGAAAAGAATCAGATCTTGGTACTGGAAGATTCTAAAGGAAATCTCTTAATAAGGGAAGAGGAAAAATTAGAGTATGTGAGGGAATTCTATGAAAATCTGTATCAAGATGAGAAAATAGAACCAAATAAGGTAGAAAAATATCTGATGGATGCTGGCCTACCCCAAATCACGGAAAAAGAAAGAGAAATGCTGAATAGAAAAATTACAATAGAAGAATTAAAAACAGCCCTCTCTAAAACAAAAAAGAATAAAACTCCAGGTCCAGACGGCCTCCCTGGGGAATTCTATGTAAAATTGGAAGAAGCATTAAGCCTAGAGCTATTAGAAATATTTAACGAAGCCTTAGTAGGCTCAACAATCCCGGACACCTGGAGAGAAGCATACTTAACGCTCATCTTGAAAGACGGCGCTGACCCAAAAAGATTAGCAAATTACAGACCCATTTCTCTCTTAAACTCCGACTACAAATTATTTATGAATATAATAGCCGAAAGAGTTAAAAAAATCTTAAACTCATGGATACACAAAGATCAAAACGGATTCCTCCCGGGGAGGCAAATCAGAGACAATCTAAGAATAGTATTAAATACCATAGAATATTATGAACAGCACCCTGAAAAACAACTTGCACTGATGTTTGTTGACGCCCAAAAGGCCTTTGATAATTTAAATTGGAATTTTATGATAAACCAAATAAATTTAATGGAATTCGGAACAAACTTTAGGAAAATGATCCAAAATATTTATCATAAACAGAGGGCCAATATATTGATCAACGGGGATAAGACCCAAACATTCCAGATCCAAAAAGGAGTAAGGCAGGGATGCCCTCTATCTCCCTTACTTTATATTCTTGCACTAGAGGTGTTGCTGATAAAGATTAGAGCCACTAAAGAAATCAAAGGACCTAGGGTGAGGAAGGAAATTTACAAGATACAAGCTTTCGCAGATGACGTAGCCCTTATCATGGAAGACCCACTAGAAACTGGACCAAGAGTTCTATTAGAAATACAAAACTATGGCCAAGTGGCGGGTCTCAAACTTAACAAGGAAAAAACCAAAATAATAGCCAAAAACATGACAGACATAAAAAAAAAGGAGTTGGAAGCTCTATTAGGTTTTCAGGTAGTAAAAAAAATTAAATACCTAGGAATTTGGATTACTGCAAGATATTCATCTTTGAAAGAGGATAACTATACTCCACTACTACATAAAATACACCAGGAACTTAAAAGATGGGAAAAACTAAAACTATCTCTCACAGGAAAAATAGCCGCAATTAAAATGAGCATTCTACCAAAAATCCTATTTTTATTCCAAAATATTCCACTAAGTTTGGACAAAAAATTCTTTTTAGATCTGAATAGATATATTAGAAATTTCATATGGGAGGGAAAAAAATCGAGAATATCATTTAAAATACTACAGGGCAAGAGAAAAATGGGCGGATTTGGACTCCCGGATTGGGAAGCATATCAAAAAGCAGCAAAAATAATTTGGATCAAGGAATGGGTAACGCTACGTAACAAGAGAATATTGACGATAGAAGGACATGACCTACAAGAAGGTTGGCATGCCCACATTTGGGACTTCAAAAAAAAGAAGAAAACCTATTTCCACAATCATAGAATTAGAGAAACACTTTTACAAACCTGGGAGGAAATCAGACAGAAAATTTACGTTAAGGCCCCAAACTGGCTCTCTATTATGGAAGCTTTGACTGCCCCAAACAAGACGGAAACTGAAAAATTCGGCACATACAAAGATATTTTGGATGAAAATGGAAGGCTTAAACCTCTAGAAACCCTGAGAGATCACGGATTCAAGCTGGATTGGTGGAAATATTGGCAGTTGAACTCAAGATTTCAAAAAGATAGGGACCAATTTGGTATTGAAAGGAAATATGTAGACTTCGATAAAATTATATGGGGAGTAGATAAGAAAATGTTAACAAAAATATACAATTTTATATTAGATGAGGATAAGGCAGAGGCCATAGCAAAAAACCAATTGAGTATTTGGGAAAAAAAATTTGGATATTGTGTTAATTTTAATGATTGGGAAGAGGCGTGGAACAGAAACTTTAAAATGACAAAAGCAGCAACATTCCGAGAGAACCATTATAAAATGCTACACAGATGGCATCTAGCGCCTGCTAGGTTAGCTAAAATGTTTCCAAATCTCTCACCCACGTGTTGGAAATGCGAGAAAGAAGTCGGCACGTATTACCATATGTGGTGGTCCTGCCCAGTAGCTAAAAGGTTCTGGACAAAAGTACGACAATGGCTCTGTGAAATGTTAGAGCAAGATGTAATCTTATCTCCAGAACTCTTCCTTTTAGGTATAGTGGGTGATGGCCTAAAAAATAATAAAACCCAGCTTATAACCCAAGTATTAACTGCGGCTAGATTGGTATTTGCGAAATCCTGGAAGAGTCAAACTCAACCCCCAGAAGAAATGTTAATAAACAAAATATTAGAGTGTGCAGAAATGGCAAAGTTAACGAGCCTGCTAATGGATGATGAGATATCTAAATATTATGAAGTATGGGAAAATTGGTATAAATGGCTAGATAACAGAAAAAGACGATGATCTGTTTCTTTTTGCGAATAGATACTGTGAAACATGACTATGTACTTATAGAATGTAAATATAATGATGGGAAAATGATAGTTTAAGACAAGGTAGATCAGATACATGATATTTAATTTATAAGAACACTGTACCTCCGGATAACAAAGAGGCTTTGTAAATTTTTTTAGTTTTCTTTTAATTTTGAAACTTAATAAAGTATTTGTTAAAAAAAAAAAAGGATATACAGAAAGGCAAGGGACAGAAATAATTCTGCAGTTTTCCAGCCTATTTATAAAACAGAGCAAAAAATTAAAATGGGTTAGGAAAAGCAGGCATATAAATTTCCTAAAACTCTGAACATCAGCATTTAAAATCACATTATAAAACCTGAAAACTATGCTGCAATTCCTGTGCTGCAAGAACTACTAAAAAAAACCCCGTAAGCACACACACAACACAAGGCACTAAACGAGCTCTAAAAAACACTTTCAAAATATTGGGTGAAAAGACATGGTGACAAGGACTTGAAAGAAGAAAAAGGAAAAATATTGCTTGCTTGGCTGCCTCGGGTGCATGCTTTTATTTATTTTACATTTTTTTATGACCAACCCAACTCAAAAGACTCTGGGCAAGTTATAACAACGTAAAATAAAAACAATAGAATAAATCAAAATTATAAAAGGCAACTGTAATAACAAAAGAGCCCTCCCTCAAGATGGGCACCAATAAAGCTTACTATTTTTTAAACATTCCCTGGATCCAAGTGGAAATTTCCAGTAATGGAAAAATCCCAGTGTTATCATAGCTTATCTGGACATCGGTATTCATTTCAAATAAATAACAACAAATAGCTAATAAACAACCAATTTTATATCTCTTTGTTTTTTTTTAAATCCTCATTTTAAAAAACAGCTTAGTTTAGCTTATCACTGCAATGTAATGTATGGTAAGCAATGCTAGACCAGATTGCAAATTAAACTTCTCTCTAAAAAATGCAGTAATAGGAAAAAATCAGTTTAGAAAAGAAGAGCAAATAATACTTCAATTCAGCATAGAATTTGCATATTTTACTTTATATGTAGACACAGTGCATCTCTGCATATTGGGAGAGACTTTATAATGTGATCTTTGAACCTGTTCAGTCTGCTCTTGGAGTGTTAAATGGCCTGTACTGTAAAGGGTAATTAAGATTTCTAACTGAGAATTGAATGTATTGCAAAACAATAATTCTCAGGGGTCTTTGGAAATTAGGATGGTTTAATGCTTTCAGTGTTGATTTTAGAAACCTCTTTTATCCCAGTGTTGAGGTGATTATAGAATAAGACAAGCTTGGAGAAACAATAGGCCAGTGATGGCTAACCTTTTTGCCATTGTGTGCCAAAAGTGGGGGAGCGCGGGGGGTTGTGCGCATGTGTGCCCACACCCATAATTCAATGTGTCCTGTCCCCCTGCACATGTGACCCCCTGCACTCCCCCCGTTTTTGGCCCGGTGGGCCTGGTAGGCCCGTTTTTCACCATCCCCAGGCTCCAGAGGCTTCCTAGGAGCCTGGGGAGGGTGAAAACTGCCTTCCCCATCCCTCCGAAGGCCCTCTGGAGGCTGGAAACAGCCTGTTTCCTGATTTCCAGTGGGCCCGGAAAAGCCGAAAATCAGGTGGCCTGTGTGCGCATGTGTGCTGGAGCTGAGCTAGGGCAACACTCGCGTGCCCATAGATTCGGCTCCGCGTGCCACCTGTGGCACCCGTGCCATAGGTTCGCCATCACAGCAATAGGCTATCAGAATAGCATTTACTATTTATATTATTCTCCAATTACTTATAGCAGCCACAACCAAATATTATAGCAATGTTGGATTTTGCTTAAATATTTATTCATACTTGATTAAGAGTAAAGAAGATGCTCAGAAAACTGAAATATATGCAATATTTATTTGTTTGTTTGTTTGTTTATTGCTGCCTATTCGCCCAGGAGACTCAAGGTGGCTTACAGGATATAAAACCATATTTAAAATAATAAAACTAACAAAAAGAATCAAATAAATTAATATAGTTCAATATAACAAAATCATTTCCACCTCCCAGCCCGGCGACAGCAGATCACACAATGGGCTCCATCCAGCTCTGGGTTCCCCAGGTCTGCTAGCAGAACCAGGTCTTCAGAAGAGTATTAGAGTGGGGGCCATTCTAATCTCTGGGGGAATGATGTTCCAGAGAGAGGGAGCCACCACAGAGAAGGCCCTTCTTCTGGGTCCCACCAGGTGTATCTCCCTAGGGCAGTGGTTCTCAACCTGTGGGTCGGGACCCCTTTGGGGGTCAAACGACCCTTTCACAGGGGTCGCCTAAGACCATCGGAAAACACATATTTTCAATGGTTTTAGGAATAATTTTATGGTTGGGGGTCACCACAACATGAGGAACTGTATTAAAGGGTCACGGCATTAGGAAGGTTGAGACCCACTGCCCTAGGGGATGGGACCCACAACATTCCCTGTCTCCCTGTTCTGATGGACTGGGTAGATGTGACCAGCAAGAGACGGTTCCTCAGATAACCTGGTCCCAAGCCATGTAGGGCTTTAAAGGTGACAACCAGCACCTTGAATTGAATTATATGCCAGTTACCTATTGTTCAAAAGTTTGTATATTATTTGATCCCCAGTACATCCATACAGGAACTGTTAGTGATTTGCCTCAGGTTAACCTAATATTTAATAATTTGTATGCTACCTTTCCACTGAACTAAAATCCAGATGCTGGCAGGTTGGCCACCAAGATTTAGAATATTAATATTTCTTTGCTGCCATCTAGTGGTCATTCCTCTTTTTACAACCCAGATCTGATAGCTTTGGCAGTCTACCCATAAAAAAGTAAACATAAGACTAAATTAATTAAAAAGCACAATAAACAATAAAAACAACATAAAATCATGAATATAGAGTAATACTGTAATAACATATCATTACACAATTACAAATGCTAAAATATGAAATGTGCTAAAATGTGTAGAAAACTAGTATAGAAATTTCAGAACAGGCAGGATCCAATCATGTTAGATGCACCAATGAAGTCTTTCACAAGTTTTTCAAGGGTAGTCATATTTTCAGTTCAGTTGTATAGCATTTTGGAAATAATTATGAAAAGGGTGTTTCAGTATATTTAGAAACACGAATATAGCCCCAATCAGCAATTTTTGAAGTAGCTGCACTACTTTTCCAAAGATCATACAATTGCTTGCCGTTATTCCAGGCAAAGACTATGCGGCAGAGATGTGTTACGTTTGTGCATTATAATTGCCCAACATCATTTATGAAACGGAGTATAAACTTAATGCTTCTTAATATATACTAAATGAATTTGGTATACTAGGGATATTCCAAGGCATAGACAACTATTGTTAACATTAGACAAACATAGTATAGATTGAGAATTTGACAGTAAAGCTCAGATTTGCTAGAGAGTGGAAACAGATTTTTTTTTTTACCGATGATTGCTGTGTATATTTAATATAAATGAAAACAAGGCTTCACATCGCTAGGAAAACTGGGTGATAATTTAAGAACCTTATTTTGCACATCAATATACGGGGGAGAGGGGCAGTTTGGCGCAGAAAAGCGTCCCTAATTTCGACAATTCTCACTTTCAGCTGGTGCAGAGGATGATGAAAAGTTCTACTGAAACCAGAATGTTCCCGCTCGGATATCATTTTCATTGCGAGAACTAATTTTGTCTCTCTGAGGATGCCGTAGCCTTCTCAGGCGCATGCGCTCTTATCTCTGGACGGCATCGTCCTAAACCGTCATGGCCGCTCTTGCAAAGAAGCTTTGGCCGCCGCTTGTCGGACACCGTAGTAAGTTTTCGTTCTGAACGTGTTTTGCCTTCCGAGGAGACATATTCCTAAAAAGAAAGCCCTTTGTTGAGTGTGAAAGTGTTGGCCTTTCTCCTTGGGCATGCTTCTGTCGTTGTTCTCCGCATGAGAGGCTATGGAAATAGGGATTGCCGTTTCAGTTGGTTCTGTTTCTGTATATCCCGGAGTGTAAGTACCCCGTAAGGCAGTGTTTCTCAACCTTGGCAACGTGAAGATGAGTGGACTTCAACTCCCAGAATTCCCCAGCCAGCTATGCTGGCTGGGGTATTCTGGGAGTTGAAGTCCACTCATCTTCAAGTTGCCAAGATTGAGAAACACTGCCGTAAGGGAAGATTGTGAGCATCTCAGGCTCTTTCCTTAGAACTCTGGTCTTGACTTTTCGGTATGTAATAGTTGTATTTTATGCTTTTTGCAACTTGTGTCTGAATCAAGCCTATATTCAATATTTTTTTTAAATGTTGCATTTGTCAACTAAAGTTAGCACTTTATGCGTTTGATGGAATGAACCCTAGTCCGTAAAAACTTATGCCGTGACAAACGTATTAAATATCAGAAGACTGTTTTTCTATTGTATGAATTGCATTTTCAACAATCCAGCTGCATCCTTTACATGTATAAATATTAATATCTAAGGTGGATCACAATTAGAAGCCAATATGCATCTGATTATATTTCTTAAGCGTCTTCTTAATTTTTTATACAGACTTGCAATACAAGGATGTTTAGTTGTACAGTACACAAAGCCTACTAAAGATACATAGATGTTGTTAAAACATAGCAGTTAATTAATGTAAATATTACTCCCCCAAAGGGTACCTTTCTTTATCAGCTCCACGATTCAACAGTAAAGATGGAGAACCAGAACAATTTAAACCACCTCCGAAGCCAATCATTATTGATGAATTAAAACAACAAGCAACAGAGAAACGGTAAAAATAACACTAGTTATAGTTAATCTTTAAATGTTAAACAAGTCAAATTTTCTTTTATTTTAAAGTTATTTATATGTCTGATAGGTTCTTGAGTCCTGAATTCATCCCTCCACGGCAGAGAACAAATCATTTAAAATTCTTCCTTGAAAGACAACATATGATAAAAAGAAGAAAAGTAATCAATATTCCAGAATTTTATGTCGGTCAGTACTATATTTGGAATGTTAACTTCATAATGTGGCATTGCTTACATCATAAATAACTGTACTGTAATGTAAAAGAAAACATGTTTTTATATATAATATTCAATTTAATAGGACTCTATATGTTAAAATGATCCAGAACTGCTTTGAACTTCATGTGAATCTAGTGAACTCTACTATTTGTTCAAGTTGCCTGACTTTTTTGAGAATTCTGCATAAGGTTTGGGTTAACTTTAATGAGTATGTACCTTCAAGCTGTGACAATTTTTCCCCAACATTATTTGGAAGCCTGAAAAAAGTTTTGCCTACAAATGAATGTAACAGTTGTCCATATTTCTAAATGTATTCTAAATGTTACAGAGTTAGTAATATTTATATTTATATAAATATGTATAAATAGTACAATAGAGTGGGCATGGGATATGTATATATTTGATCAATTGCTTGGCTGGTAAGCCTGGCTTCTCATTTAATTCTGAAAGAATCAGAGTTTCTCATTAATTCTCATGCAAAATCCCTAGTCCCATATGTAGTATTTGCCCATGCTGTTCATGTGATTTCCAGAATGTTGAAAGTATGCAACATGCAACAAAACTATATCAGAAAATTGTTGACTTTTATTTTAATGTGTTATATTTACTCTATATTAATCCATGGGTCTGACTTTACTTAGTTTCTCTGAATGTTGAATTATTTTCTTTTCTCCCAGGAAGTATACTTGCTGTTTCTGCAATGGATCCCTATTCCAATGGAAAATGCAACACTTTTGTAGGAATTTGTATTCAGCGATCAGGAAAGGGACTTGGTGCAACCTTCAAACTTCGAAATGTAATAAATGGACAAGGTGAGTACACAAAGTTTATTATACCTTTTAAGGATGCAGTCAGGACATTCACAAAAGGGAACAGTATCAGCTTCAAACAGCAAGGTTAAAAATTACGAAGAACTGACCGTATCACACAAGGAAAACTCAGCTTTCATATTTTTAAAACCTGGAGCATTATGGGTCCATTCTAAGAAAACCTGAATTTGTTAACTAAGTGTGGTAAGCATTTGCTATATCAATTAAAGAAATAATGTTCATTTTAAGGTGTTGAAATCTGCTATGAATTATATAATCCCCTAATCCATGAGATCAAAGTTTTGAAGTTGGAGAAGAGGCCAGATGATAACTTGATGTATTTACGAGATGCTCTGCCAGAGTTCAGCACTGTTGATGTAAACATGAAGCCAGTGTCTTACATACTTTATGATGAAGTTCCTGTCAATAAGGTAATATGAAGGGATAACTGCTGCATGCAGCTAACAATTTGTTGTGCTTGAAAATAATTTTGTGTTGTAAAGCTATTGTACAGAATTCTGCTTGCTTGGAGAATGTTTTCCCAGTAAAGGTTTCCTGTCAGGTTACAGGTAGTCCTTCCGACTTATTATTGTAATGGAATCTGCCCCACACACAGTCAGGATGGTCATAAATCAGGTCACCCCAGTGGTGGGTTTCAAAAATGTTTGCTACCGGTTCTGTGGGTGTGGCTTGGGTATAGCATGGCTTGGTGGACGTGGCAGGGGAAGGATACTATAAAATCTCATTCCCTCTCCATTCCAGGGGGAAGGTTACTGCAAAATCCCCATTTCCTCCCAGTCAGCTGGGACTCAGGAGGCAGAGAATAGATGGGGGCAGAGCCAGTCAGAGATTATATTTACTGATTCTTCCAACTACTAAAAATTACTACTACCAGTCCTCCAGAACTGGTCAGAACCTGCTGAAACCCACCTCTGGGTCACCCATATTACCAACTTTTTAATGACTTTTTTTGTGGCGATCACTAAGCAAAGCTGCAGTTGATAAGTGAACCAATGGTTCACTAGGGGCCAATTTAGCTGAAAACCAGAAGTAAATGTTAGTCTTTGGCTAAACTGTTGTAAAGTGAGATCACAAGACGGTGGGATGCTGCAAAGGACCATAAATGCAGGCCAGTTGCCAAGCACCCAACATGCAGACACGCATCTGCAGAGAGGGCCTGGCCATCAGAACTTCGGAACTGGTTGTAAATATCCCCAGGGAGGTCCATCATAACTGAATAGTTGCTAAGCAAGTATTCTTAAATCGAGGACCATCTTATATATGGTAACTACCCTGTTTTTATTATTGTCAGCATTCTCCCCCTATATAAATAATTGTTTTTCAGTTAACAAAGAAAAACAATTTCTTGTTATGAGCATGAAGATCTCTCTACAAACTCTGCCAAGTTCCAAAGGTTTCCAAATGATTTTAAGTTCCAGCACAGCATTGTATTTGACCAATAAGGTTCCTGTGTGAAGTACAGCCCACCTATTTTTGTTGCTGTTGTTATTCATTAAGGAGTATAATAATCCCTGAGAGTTTCAGTCAGCAGATAGTGATTGGCACAAGTTCACCCATTCCAAGAATAATTGGGAAACATCTGATCTCTCAGCATTGCTAAAAATCAGTATGTATGAATGAGGGACTTCTATGAGTACAAAATAAAATTTTTGAAAGTATTTTGCTGGAATATGATATTTGCATACTAACATCTTTTATTTTGAATTATATTAGATGAAGGTCAAAATGAAGCCCAAACCGTGGTCAAAACGCTGGGAACATCCAAAATACAATATCCAGGGCATCAACTTTGACGAATATCTTACAGAAAAAGACAAACAAAGAATTAAAAAATGGGAAATGCCTTGGAGACAATTTGATATGATACTAGAGTATGATACATCGAAAATTGAAAAGGAAATTCAGAAAGAAGTGAATGAAGAGCTGAATAAAAGCTAGGAGGCTATTACTTGGAAAGACCATCTTTCAAGGAATTTTAGAATATATCTTTAACAGTGACTCTTGAAAAAGCATGTAGATGAAAGGTATTCTTAGGGGGGTTTTTTTGTGTTCAGCAGTCTTTACATATATAAAACATTCTAAACAAGAGCAGGTAACCTTGTTGACAATTGAGGAAAATATGAAGGCCATAAGAAACATGTTGGTGACATCTTTAGAAGGGAATGGTCCTCAAAGCTTTAACTTTTTTGCAATGGGAGGTAACTAAAGAGTTTTTTTCATGCATAAACCAGTACATTTCAAAAATAATCCCTTAATTTGTTACCAAAGGACTACAGAATTGAAAGTGATGGCCAAGGGCTGCTCATGTCCATTCCAGAAGTTCTTTTTCTATTTGATAAGGCAAATAAGATAAATACTGTAGGGTTGACTTCGGACTTGTAGGGCATGCTGAGTAATAGGAAATCGAAGTAGTATAACATACCTTCAATAAAAGCATTGATTATATTATTCTCCAATTCATTTTCTATTGTACCTATGTTTAATGCCTTATAAAGGCAATATAGCATAGCATCGCATTTAGTCTTATATACAGCTTCACAGTGCTTTACAGCCCTCTCTAAGTGGTTTACAGAGTCAGCATATTGCCCCAGCAATCTGGGTCCTCATTTTACCAACCTCAGAAGGATGGAAGGCTGAGTCAACCTTGAGCCTGGTGAGATTTGAACTGCCAAATTGCGGTCAGTCAGCAGTAATCTGCAGTCCTGCATTCTAACCATTGCACCATCTCAACTCTTACTATTGTTGTTTAGCAGCAGTAAAAATAAAGTGATAATGTTGCATGTATTGCCCCTATCCATTGGTAAAGAAAGGTAACTATCCCAGGAAGAATAGCTTAACTATTGTAGTAATTGGAACCTCAATACCAGTATTTAGTTGTTTGAAACAAAAATGCTAGCATATCTTCCAATTTATGTTACTCAACATTGTTATATACTTTTAGGATATAACTCATCCATTCAACTTGAACTCAACCTTCAACTGGAGCATAGTATTGTCAGAAATCACACTGAGAAATCCAATTTTATTCATGTTTATGTATTGTATAAAAAAGAAATTGTAATGATATTTAATTGGATAAAACAAATACTGGCCAAGATTATAATATCCACTATAAAATTTCTATTCAGAAATAAAATTAAGCTTTATTTACATTATAAATAACATGTTAATTTGAGGCATGGTAGCAAAGTAATGCTGCCATGTTAATTTCAGAAACACTTAATTGACTGTTGAGAAGTGAAATCGGCTTTTGATTTCAGTTCATTTCAGTAAAAATAAATGTTTTGAAAGCAGTATGGTACTACTTGGATGGGAAACAGAATTCAGGGCTATTGTCTAGATTGAGAAGTAAAAAAAAAAATTCCAGAAGCAATAGTTCTTCCATTTGCCTTGAATAAGGCTTTGAAATCATCAGGAGTTGAGCTTGGCTCATAACTTTACCTTATGTGAGTATAGCTCAATCACTAAATAGTGAATGCTCGTGTTCACATGACGTTAAGGATATTCAGCTAATCAGTTTTCTGCTTTTGCAGAATTTGAAACACTAACTATATAAACTATTCACACAATGTAGCCTATAGCAGCAGTAGGCTAAGATGGGTTAACTAGTTCCGCAAATAACTTGTATGTTGTATGATAATCTTATCGGACTTGGCATCTTTGGAGACCCTCTCAGTTTCCTCTTAAACAATCTAGATTGTAATGCAGAATCTGTTGAATTTCAAGTCACTATCAGATGCAGCTACAGTACTGTGTTATTGCTCAGGTTTTGCTTGCCCCTAGCTAATAGCTTAAGGTAGGTTCAGTCATTACCGTATTTTCTGGCGTATAAGACTACTTTTTACCACAGGAAAATCTTCTCAAAAGTCGGGGGTCGTCTTATACGCCGGGTATAAGCCTACCGACGCTCCAACTTCCCCAGCTGACCCCCAGTGATGGCGAGCCCCAGCTGTCTGGGGAAGTCGAAGTGTCGGTAATATCCACCTAGATGCCTGGGACGGTGGGGGAAGCTCCGCGCAGCAACCAGCTGGGTCCAGCATTCAGCGGCATGCAGCCTTGACGAGATCGGCACAGCTTCCCGAATCTGAGTTGCCGGCGCTGACTGATGACGCTACGGGAGCACCAACAACATTGAGGGGTAGTCTTATACGGCGAGTATAGCCCAAACCCTATATTTTAATAGGAAAAGTAGGGGGTTGTCTTATACGCCCAGTCTTATACACGGGAAAATATGGTAGGTCTAGAGACCTTGTCAAATGGAGTCATTCCAGTGTTCTGAAAGAAGTGGTTATGAGATTATTGCTCTTCATTTGGCTTTGTTTTTTTCTATTACTCTGTTGTTATTTGACACATGCTTGTATGAGGAAGAAGCCTGATGAGACAAATTGCTGTGCTATAGGATGTGTAGCATTTAATTGGTCAAACAACAGCCTATTTTTTTGATCACGATAAATAGACGAGTCAAGGATGCAACTCTATGTTAAAGAATGCTCAAATTTTGCATGCTGAACAGTTTATGCCCCTCCTGACATCTGAACCATTGGGGGGAAAATCTGTAGCACCTTTTCTAACAACTTTATTAAATCTTTACCTCTCTCCTCCAAATTTCTGAAATTAATCTTGAAAATCCAATTTTGGAAATTAGGAAAAGAAAAAGCTTTATTGGAAACATTTTCCCCACTAAATTTAAATGTCGAGTTGGTAATGGTAGGCGGGGAGACTAGTGCAGAGGGGTAAGTTTTCTTCGGTTCTTCCGGGACAATTGAGGAGCAATCGAGCTTAGAGAAAATTCATGGGTATTCAAGCAGAACTCGGTGTTGGGAAAGTATATCGGTGAACCAAAAAGTACCTTCCTCTCTTTCCAGCCTGTGTGGTGTGATGATTAAAAGGGTCACAGGCTTTCCTGGGCTTCCTTCCAGACGAGCGGAGCGACGGGAGAGTTTCGCTACATAATGGTAATTGGCCAGAAGAGGGGCTAAACCTCCGTTTGCCATCCACAGAAAGGGGAGCAGCGATATCTCAAAGAGTTTTGGCGCACCCAGAGAACGTGCGCTTTCGGCCATTTTTGCCCACTTGTGGCAAACTAAACCGGTAACAAACAAACAAAAAAGCCGTCTGGGTTGCATATCCTTTCGGCAATCGATTCAAGAATTCCGGGAGGTGTTCCACTGGCGATCTGCTGGCTCCCTGAAACTCCGCGGGGGTGCCCGAGCCCAGGAGCGCAGGGAAGTCCTACTCCCGCTTGTTCCCTCCTGTATATATAGCAGCTGGCCCCGACGCCATGTTCCGGTTTTGACGCAACGGTGGTAACAGCCGCAGCCGGAGCAGCAGCAGCAGCCCCAGGAGTAGGAGGAGGAAGTGCAAGCCAGAGGAAGGAGGCAGTCCACCAGCTCTCTCGGAAGAGGAAAGTGCTGACAAGCGGCGCAACAGGTAGGCGCAGGTGCTTTTGCTCCAGGCCTATCGCCAAAGTCTGCCGGAGGGGCGATGGCTGCGCCAGGGGGACCCACAGGCAGGCGGGCGACCGGGGTCGGGAGTTATCGGAGAATGCTGCCTTGAATCCCTTGCCGTGGGGGTGGGGGTGGAGGTAGGCGGGCTCTTTGCTCGTTGCGTTTAATGGGAAGTGCAGTGGTAACATCGGGATGAAGGCGGGTTGGGCTCTGAAGCGCTGCGGCGGGGGAAGCTGGTTGCGGTTGCAGGGAAGACGCATCGGAGAGGAAGGGTCGGCCGGCGGGCTGAGAGAGGATCTGGGGAAGCGTTCGGAGCCGTGGGCAAGGGCAGAGAGTCTTGCCAGCTGCGGCGGTGTTTTGCGAGCCAGCCGCTAAGGGTCCGGGGCGGGACTTGTGCCCGGGATTTGGGAGAGCGAGAGGGCCAGGCCATTGGGAGTCGCCATTAAGCGCAACCAGTCGGCTCCCCTTCCGCTGCATCTGTCAAGCTTGGAGCCAAATGCATCCCAGTGTTCCTGTCGTTAGTCCCGGGGCCTTTGGCTGCTTTTGGTCCAAGGGGCTTCGGTTTGCACGTGCGCACTTTTTGCTATTGACTTCGTTTTGTGTGAGTTCTCTAGGTGGGTAGCTTTCAGAAGGTGAAAAGCAAAATAAATATACTACAGCTACGTGTGCTGCATTGCCGATCGAAATGATTTGGGGATACAAATAGTTACGGTGGCCAGGGCTTTAAAACAAAAATAAAGCTAGAACTTCATCTAGCTTATTTTTAAAAATTCATTGTTAAATAGCAAGTCTTATGTTTGTATGTTTTGAAGCGTGTGGATATCTCTCACCTTTCTTAATGTGTTTTTTGCACTGTTCCTGTAACTTGCATTTATTGCTTTCAATCTTAAAATCTGTAAAAATGTCTGATTTCTTTGTGAAATTACCCATATATAAATTATATACTTATATAAATTATATCCATATACAAATGCATACACTTTAAATACTTGTGTTTCTATAGAAACCATACTTTTTGTAGTAGTATAACTTGGATGACATTAAATAGGTGAATGCATTTGTATGGCTACCCAAAGAACGCTATGTATATTTATATGGATAACTGAGAAATAAGAGTTAATATGCTAGTGTATAAATGTATCTGTGTACTAAAGATAGACAAGCCTTATTATAACTCTTTAATTACCAGGATATAATGGAACAAAGAAGTTGTTTTATATTCAAGATTAACAAAAGTATTTGTACTACTGTCAATCTGGCCTATATTCTGTTATTAAAAATAAAGAAGTTTCTTCTTTGGACTAACTAATACTAATCATGACTTTTTTGGCAAAAATTGAGGGTGTGGTGAAAAAGAATCAGATGAGTGAAATCCATATTTTCTCTATCTTGTTTAAAGTAATCAGTACAGAGCACACAATTTTTCCATATCCTATCAATATTTAGAATGAAAGCATACTTAAAAATAATGGGATGACTTGAAAAAACTTTTAACATAACCAGGTGAAATGAAAATATCAAGATTATTATTTTTATTTTAATGTATTTTTCAGAATCTTATTTCTCGTACTCTAAGAAGTGCAGTTGGGTTAACATGTTTTTGAAGAGAAACTATTTAAACTATCTTGGGAAACATACATGACATTGAAAGAAACTATTTAGAGTACATACTAATCATGTGAATGTTTGCTCAGGAACCAGTTCTGCTGTGTTCTGAGAGGCTTACTTGTTAGGCTTAACCTCTTTTTTGAATTACTAGGAATATTATGAACCTCATTATGTGCTGTTTGTGAATTTTTATATAAAAATAAAAATAAGTTCTTTGTATAAAATACTTTAGTATGAGAACTTTCTGAAAAACTAAAGAAAATGTTTGAGTTGGTAATTAATTTTTGACACTAAAATTCTTGAGATTAGTATTCTAATCTCTAGAATAGGATTTTCAAAAAAATAATCATCTAGAGTGTCCTAGGAAGAGTGGGAGATTTATCTGTGAGTTCACATTCTATCATTGCCAAGCTGCTAATAAATTCATTGCTACAGATGCATTATAAAGTAGAGCTATAGTTCAAAAAAATCCCTGTGTTATTGCCAAGATATCCAAGCACAGTAGGGGTAAACCCTATATGTATGGAAACATTCTACACATATTATGCAATGAGGCAACCAAATATAAAGTAGATTCTTCCCATTTGCAAATGCTATGGTGCAATCAGGATTGTGACACACATAGGATGTTGAAGTTTGTCACTTGTTCCAAATATTTTATTTCTGCAAAAAAATGAAATGGAACTCAGTCAACCTTAATTATGCCTTTAGGCTTGTATATTCATCCTACAAGTAGTTTCAACTTATCCCATATCAGGCTTGCAATATAAAAAAGTGTAGGTGCATTGTTTTAAGTGACCCAACGTTTATTGTGAGATAGGTCCTTAATTCATTTTAATATAATCAGATATTATTGATGTGAGTGTATTCTCTATATAGACCAGTGCTTCTCACCCTTGGCAGCTTTGAGTTGTGAGGAATTCTGGGAGCTGAAGTCCACAAATCTCAAAGCTGCCAAGGTGGAGAAACAGTTGCCTATATAATTTGAATGCCACCTTAAAAAACTCTTTCCTCTACGTATTATCTGATGAAAGGTAGAATTTTTCTTTTATACTAAGGACAGCCTCAAAATGTATAACATCTATTAAGGCTTTGCCACCTATTATGTTGGAGGGAAGTCAGGTGGCTTGCAATGACTAAGGATAGAGACAATAGTAGCAGGATAGAGACTAACAATGAAGATAACAAAGTTCATGTTGATGCAGTTTTCTAATGGATTTGAGGATTGGCAAGAGTACTATAAATAGTGAGGAAGACTATAGCACCCCTGGTCAGATATTTAAAAGATGCAGAGGTGGATTTTTTTCCCTTTGAAGATAGACGTGTTGAAAGTATACTGAAAGATTTAGACTAGAGAGCAGATCAAGCAGGAAAGGTGGCATTGGGCATCTGAACTGTCAACCCTGCCAGGTAGAACAGGTTGAACTAGTTGCTGTGCACTTATTGTGTCTTTCAGAGCTACTTGTGGGCTTGGGAAGAGTTCTTTCCTGGATATACAGGAATTCAAAGTTTATAGATTATTCATATGGAGAATAATTGGCTCTTTTTGCAACCCAACTTGTTTGTCATGATGTATTTAATAATTTTAAACTTTAGGTAAATATGAATGTCCAGGACATACTGTAAGCATCACTATCTTCAGGCTGACAAGGCCATATTCAGAGAAAAGCTCAGAAGTGGTCAGTAGCTTTTAAAGTAAACTAGAAGTCTATATGCCTTTTTCAGTAACCTTAATTCTTAATATTTTTCCAAATCAAGTCACAGAGAAACTCAAATATTCATCTGCATGGCAAAGTCTTAATGTCAGTGACGAAGAATGATTTCAACAAAAAAATTTTTATGGGAGTTGGGTAATTTCCATAGAAGGTAGTTTAGACTGAACAACCAGTATCAGATACCTAAGAATCCCTTAGGTATCTGGTACTGGTTGTTCAGTCTAAACTTTTGTTATTAAGGAGGAAGTGAATTCCTTCTTAATAACAAAAGTTGAGTTGTAGGGAGGAGATTCTCTTGTATGTATGTAGGATTTGGACATACAGTGGATATAAAATGTCTACACACCTATTAAAATGAGGGGGTCCTTGTTGCTTTTTGAGCTTTGTTACTTTGTTGCAAATGTTTCATTACATTCAGTACTAATGATGTTATCTAGTTTGGGTAATGAAACATTTACAAGAAAACCAAGTTCAGAGAGCACCAAGGACCCCCTCATTTCAATCCTGAGCTACAAATACTGTATTGTCCTTTATTGGTACCTATTAAAATGCCAAGTTTTTGAGATGTAAAAAACAAACAAACCATACCAAGATAAATCACTTCAGGTTTTCCACATCTTTAGTATAACATGTAAGCTGCACAATTCAACTGAAAAACTTTGAAATTGGGGGGAGGGGGGATAACAGTAATAAACTAGAATGCGGCTGCATAAGTATTCACATCCTCTTATAATGGAGATGTGACTATGTTCAGAATTAACCAATCACATTCAGACTGACATTAAACCATTATTTCACACCTGCCATCAGTTAAAATGACTGATCAAGTCCATATAGGGTTCAGGTGTTCTAGTTGGGGTTTTTTTGTCATTTACTTAGTTATCTCTTACAGCAAAAGCCATGGTCTGTAAAGAGCTTACAAAGCATCAAATGGATCTCATTGTTGGAAGTTATTAATCTGGAGAAGGGTACAACTACAATAAAATTTCCAGGGCATTGGATATACATGGAACACAGAGAAGACAGTCATCAACAAGTAGACAAAATATGACACAACAGTGACATTGCCAAGAAGTGGATGTCCCTTCAAAATTGAAGAAGAAGAAGAAAACAAGTCCAAGAGGCCTACAGCAAAATTAAAAGGAGTTGCAGGAATTTCTGGCAAGTACTGGTTGTGTATTACACATGACAACAATCTCCCATATTCTTCTGAGCTGTGTGGTAGAGTGGCAAGACAGAAACTTTTTCATACAAAGAAAAACATCCAAGCCCAGCTACAAGCTACATTTTGCAAAAACCTGCAAATCTTGACAAAGCATGTGGAAAATGTGTTATGATCTGATGAAAGCAAGACTGAATTTTTGGTCATAATTCCAAAACATACTTTCATGGTTCAAAAACAACACTGTGCATCACCAAAATGAAGATGGTAGTGGCAGCATTATTTATTTTTCACATTTCTTAATCTCCCATCTTTCTCAAAGAGGGACTCTGGGAAAGGTACAGTTTAATCAGTAAAATTAAGTATTAAAAACAGAATAATTTAAGAGGAAAATTTAAATATATATGTAAAACAACATTGTAAATTTTCAAAAGATGGAGAATTCCAAGATGAGATTAGCAGTTAATACAGGCAGGGGGGATTCCTTATGGGGCCAATCAGCCCCATGGTTGTGTGGACCCCTGTGTTCCCCACGCAATGCTACATAGCAGAAGGTCAAAAGATAGGGGGCTTTCCTCATCTCTGAGGGCAAGATGTTCCACAGTGCAGGAGCAACAACAGAAAAAGCACTCTTCCTAAACCCTACCTATTTGTGTTGAGCTGCTTTTCTTCAGCTGGAACTGGGGGTTTAGTCAAGGGTAGGGGGGAGGAGGGAAAGATGAACAGTTCCAACTATCGGTCAGTGTTGACACAAATTCTTTAGGCCTGTGCTAAAATGCTAAAGATGAAGAGGAATTTCAGCTTTCAACATGATGATCCAAAGCATATGTCTAAATCAATAAAATATCTTCAAATTTTTCAAATTTGATCAAATTTTTGTATGGCCCAGCTAGAGTCTGGACCTGAATCCAATTGAAAATCTGTAGTATAATGTGAAGAGGGCTGTGCAACAGGAGATGATCTCGCAATCTGATATATTGATCCAGAACTGCTTTGAACATCATGTGAACATAGTGAACTCTACTGTTTATTCAAGTTGCCTGACTTTTTGGGGAATTCTACATAAGGTTTGGATTAACAGTATGAGCAGTTTATATGTTAAATTAAATATTAAACACATATTATATATGATATATTAAGAGAGCAAGTTTGGTCCAGTGGTTAAGGCACCAGGCTTGAAAGCAGGAGATCATGAGTTCAAGTCCCCAAATTAGCCATGAAAGCTAGTTGGGCCAGTCACTCTCTCTCAGTCCAACACACCTCACAGGGTAGTTGTGGGGGAAATAGGAAGGTGTGGTAGATATGTTCACTGCCTTGAATTATTTGTAAAAATCATAAAAGTGGGATACCAATAAATAGATGGATAAAAATGCCAAATCCAGTCTGAACATTTGGCTGACTTCAATAATAAGAAACTAAAGTGCTCTGGGACTTTAGCACAACTGTGGGAAAAGAAATCAAAGCTAGTAATAATAGGTGCCTTGGGTGCAATCCCAAAACAACTGGAGCATCACTTGAACACCATTGGCATTGACAAATTCACCATCAGTCAATTGCAAAAGGCAGCTTTCCTTGGAATAGTTTACATTCTGTGACAATATCTGTAATACCATCAAACATCCACATCTGACTATCTCAGGGCCTTGGGAAGGACTCAATAGGTGGATAAAAATGCCAAATCCAGTCTGAATGTCTAGTTGACTATGTGACAAACCATAATAAGGTGGAAAAAAATCTGAAATGATTTATCTTGGTCTGATTTTTACATCTCAAAAACTTGGCATTTTAACAGGGGTATGTAGACTATACCCACTGTAAGTTCTAGATATAGTAGAGAGGAAAGACTGGGCTAGTCACAGGAAACCAGACATGAAGTGTATTGTCTCACAAATATAAGCTAGCAGGAAACTTCTGACTCCACCCAGCTGAGATTATTGTCACCCAATGAGTAAATTGACATGGAGTAAATTGACATTGTTCAAGCATCTCTTCCTTCTTTCTTTAAAGAAACATTTAAATGAAGCACAGTTTAAACTTCGCTCAGTAAATGAGGTAATTTATGCTTAAATCTAGAAGGTTTTGAATGATTCCAACAGAGTAAATGGAGAATTTTTGAGACACAAGTCTTCTTGTTGACAAAGAAGGTGTTTTCTTCTAATAGTGAACACTATTTTCATGAAGAACTTGACTCGGGAAATGCTAGTATTGCAATAAACATGTACTGAAAAAAATATAATTTCTTATCCCTCTAGTGGGATGGGCAGATACCTCCAGGGAGTGTAATGGGCTGTGAGAATAACTTGAGGAATAGGAGGAAGAGCTGCAACCAAGACAACAGTCAGATAAGAGGAATCTTTGTCCGAAGCAGAAATGTAATTTGAGAAAACATCTCAGACTTGACCCTCCCTAGTTCTGTTGTAAATAAAGGCAGGGAGGTGGGAGGCATTTTCAGACTTGCAAGTTTCTATTAATGTAATCCTATAATAAAAGCAGTTTTAGTATTCATGACTTTGGTTTCCAAATCTGGTTTATCTTGAAGGGCTGATATCAGTCTTGCAAGTCTGATAGTTGGCTTGGTTGCAACTCTTCCTCATGTTTCCCACAGCCCTTTATAGGGAGAGGCAGTCTTGCAAGTAACCTGGTCCCATCCACGTAGGTTTCAGAAGTGATAATTAGCATCTTGAATTGTACCTGAGAGGAAACTTAAAGGCAGTGCAGCTTGCACAACAGGAATATAATGTAGACCAACTAGGGGTGCCCAATGCTGCATGCACCAATCCATACTCGATCAACTGTAATTTCCAGGTGGTGTTCAAGAATAGCTTGCTGTAAAAAATTGCAGTATTCCAAATGGGAAGTATCCAACACATGAGTGACTGTGAGCAAGGCCTCCCAGTCCAGGAAAGGGCACAGTTGGTCCAAAAGATGAATCAGTGCAAAGCCCACCCTTTCCCTTCAGCCATGGCTACCACCTCTTCATAGAGGAATAACTGTAAATTTAGGTAGACTCCGAACTTGTGCATAAATTCTGTCTGAGGGAATGCCATGCCATCCAGACTCAGACATGGCAAATCACCAGATGCTTGAGGCCCAAAACCCAAACCCACTCTGTCTTGCCGTGGTTGAGTCAAAGTTGGTTTCTCATTATCTGGACTTTCACAGCCTCCTAATAGCCTCATCTGCCCTACCAGGGGTGGAGATGTATAACTGGTATCATCAATGTACTGATGATACCACACCCCATACTGTCAAATGACCTCATCCAGCTGTTCTATGTAAATGTTAAAGAGGAGAAGAGAGAGACCCAAGCCCCGGGGGCAAAGGCCTAGGGCCCAACATCTCCCTCTCAACACAGACTAAAACCAGCTGTGGAGAAGGAAGAAAAACTGCAGCAAAACAGTGCCAGTACAAATCAAAATAATAAATAAAGGTACAAGCAAGTTAAGGAGGCTCCCATGGCAGCTCCCATAACTATATTCAAGTATATATTTAATACATAGTCAAACTATTTAAATGTTACCAGTTTTCCATTACTTGTGGAAAAATAACTCACTGCACTGGAAGCTTTAAATATTTTTGTTTCAATGGAATCTTCCAATCCTTTTTTTCAGTAGGGATTAAATCTTGATCATGTGGATTACTTTTGGTTCTATTTTTCCTTTCTATTTGTTTCAACTTTTTTTTCTCCTACTTTTCATTCTTATTGCTTTTTTTCACATGTGTCTCTGAAGTAATTATTTCATTAGGGTAAGGGTTGAACAAGAAATAAAAACACCACTTACATTACAAGTTTATGAAACAAACTGTCTTCACATTCAAAATAAAATTTAATTTTTAATTTTTTTAATAAAAAATGTGGACTTACTTAGTTCTGCATAATTCTTGCAATCTAGGTTTTATTTGTGACTCTGATACTCTCTCTTTTTTTTCTGTTCCATATGTATTTTGGAGTTCTATTTGTTCTTTATAGCAGCCATTGTAGAAAACCCTAACTTTGTTGGTTTACCCAGGCAGAACAGAAATGAGTTCTGACAGTGAGCCAGCTTTGGGCATATACACAGAGCCAAAGCCCCCCTCAGATCATGCTCCAGACTTTCTTCTCTGCTTAATTGGACACACACACATATCTAACTAGTCTGGCTGCTCTCTACTGCAAGAGCATGACCAGGGCAAAGCTTGTATTTGGAGAAAGTTTAAAATAGAACTTTAAAATTGGATCAGTTAATAGCTAAGTGCAACTAATGATGATACAAAGGCAACACTATGAGAGCATGACATAAACAAAAACTATTACAGGGAAGTTCATGACACGGTTCAGACATTAGAGGATAAAACTACTATCTGGAAAAAGCAGGAACATTGTTCTTTATGGAAATTTTGGCTTGCTCAAACCACCAATATTCGAGGAGTGGGCAGAGAGCTCTTACACCGTGGGATAATAATTTTTACTTGATTAAGCTTTTCCAGACAAAGTTGATCACTGAATGATAAATTGCTTTAGAAATTGTTCCAGGGTGCCTCTTATTTTGATTACGTCAGGCCAATGATGTCAGTGAGTAGAAAATAGAAAAAGAATAATTATTCAGAACTTAAATGACCACAGCTTGATTGACTTATTTTCTGAGAAGTCAGCTTTTGACCAAATTAGCACATGCCTGATGTACTATGTATCTCCTCACAAGCAAGTTTATCATACCTGGATAGCAGCAGCATAGGCAGATTCAATAGTTTTGTTCTTTCTACTAGCAGATTAATATTTTAACTTGTTTAGGATTGAGACGGATGTATTAAATAAAGCATATGTCTGTCACTTTTATATCCAGAATGTAAAAAAAACACCTTACATTTAACTTGAAGCTTTACACTTAACTCCAGTATTTTGCACGTATACAGATTTTTGGAAAAAGAGGGGAAGTACCCTCATCAATTTGAGATATGCCAGTTGCTTCATATTTACACTGCCAACTTTGCTGATGGGACTATCTACTGAAAGGCTGTTCTTGCATTATGCATTACAACCTGTGCACAGGAATTACTAATGTGTTAGAGTAATAAGGGGAAAACACACTTTATATTGATTACCGTATACTCAAATATAAGCCGAGTTTTTCAGCACGTTTTTCAAGCTGAAAAAGCCCCCCTCTGCTTATATTCGAGTCACCAAAAAAAATGTCTTTTTAAAAGAAAACAAATGAGTAGACCCCTGTCTGCAAAAATAGAAAAAACAGCCCCTTTCAGCGTCAGTATAGGTTAATTACCATAAGTTGATTTGAAGAGCCTCCCGACTCTCAGCTGATTTACTCTCAGCTGTTTTACCAGGGCTCTGTTGCTAGCTAGCTGCAAAGAGGTAAATTGCTGGAGCATTTTCCCTCCCCCTCCCAGCTATGCTAAAAAAGCGAAACTGAAACTAAAGCAGGGTCTTTGCTGCAACATGACAAAATGAGGCAGAGAGAGATTTCTTTTTCTTTTTCTTGCAACGTTGGAAAGGCAGATTTCTTTTTCCTCATCAAAAAAAGTATGTGCAAACAATGGGAAATTCATGGCAAATGGCAAAAAGGAGAGTTCAAGATTTTAAAACACAAAAGAAAAAGCTCTATTTAACTAGGGAATTGTAATAATTGAGATACTATTAATTGTATATTGTGTTGAAAGCAGAAATGGTTAAGTTGTGGTTTGGAAGAATATATGGGAGAAATTATTTGGTTTATTATTATTGGTAAATATAATTACCAGTAATTGATTTGTAAGAAATTGGATTACATGGAAATAATTGGAATATTCATGTTCATATTGATTAATATACAAAAAAGATAGTTATATAACTAATTGATTTATATTAAAATGTTGAATTTGTATTGAACAACTGTAATATTACAAAATTAACCAATGTGAGGATGGATATAAAAATAGATGACAATGGGAAGGGGTATAATATAGAGTAGAAGTGAAAAATTGAATTTGATTAAGATTAGAGATGAGGATGAAGGGTAATATTGGTTTTTTTAAAAAATAGATGAATAAATATGGCAAAAAGGAAATCTAGAAATTGTAAATTTAAGTGAAATGACTGAACACTGTTTAAATTTGTGAACCGGCCAAATACTCTGTTCAAAGAAAATATATTGTATGTTTGTATGTGTGTTTCTAATTATTGCTATTTATTCATATTTGTTCTCTTTTATTCTTTAAAGTTTAACAATTCATTCTTTATCTTAATATCTTTATATTTGTTTGTGGTTGGTTTTCTTCCCTTTCATCTTTTTTATTGTACAGCAATCTTTCTCCTCAAACCTACCACCTCTCTCTTTGAGGAAGGGCGGAGAAAGAGAATGAGAGTGAGAGTGGAGGAGAGAGAGAGAGAAAGAGGGGGAGAGAGAAAGAATGAGAAAGAGAGGGGGGGAGAGAAATGGTGAAAAGATAGGGCAAAAATGTAAAATGTGAGGACAGTCGTAAGTTCGAGGACTGGTCACAAGTGCGAGGACCAATCAAAAATTACTTTTTCAGCCCTCTGAGTAGTACATATGCACAAAAGGACTACCCAGAGGGCTGAAAAAAGTGATTTCTGACAGGTCCTCGCACTTTTGACCAGTCTTTTTTTATTTTGAAATTTACCAGTGGCCGCTGCATTTCCCACCCCCCGGCTTATACTCGAGTCAATAAGTTTTCCCACTTTTGGGGGGTAAAATTGGGGATCTCGGCTTATATTCGGGTCGGCTTATACTCGAGTATATACGGTACTACTCCAATTCTTGGCCTACCCTACCCAAGTGTATAGCAGCTATACACATTACCTGAATCTGATGGAAAATCTTTCTGGGAATTACAATCCTAGTAGTTAACTAAAGTTATTTAGTAAATAACTAAAGTTATTTGATCTCCGCAGGTACTCCTCAATTTACGAACAGGTACTTAGCAACAGTTCAAAGTTACGATGGACACCCAAAAGCTGCTTACAATGAAATTTCAAAATTACAATGGTTGTACCATCCTCTTAGTCACATGATCACATTTTGGGCTCTTGGCAATTGACTCACCTTAATGGCTGTTTTAAGCATCCCACGGTCACATCACCATGATTTTTGACATTTTTTTACCGTTTCCAGAATTTATTTCCAGTTTTTGATAAAAAAGCATCCATTGAGTAAAATGGATTTGCTTGACAACCACAGCATTTGCTTAACAACCACAGCATTTCTTAAAGACTGCTGCAATTGCTTATGAGCACCCAAAATGTTGTAAAATTGTGTCTGAACTCATAGTGACGCATATAATGACCACAACAACTTAGGACTGTGGTTCAGGACTCAATTACAGTAATAAATTGAGGATTACCTGTATTCTTTCTCTTTATTGTATTTAATTTCTCTCCCCCGCCCCCACATCCTTTTCATATCTTTTTCATTCCTTTGAGATCCTTTAATTGAGATTTTACAATTTTTGGTATGGAGATATATTGATTCTCTTCTAAGAGTATCTTTTTCTTAGCCCAAGTCACAGCAAGTGGCAGAATCTAATAACCATGACTGATCTCAAAAAAATTAAACAAAGATAATACTTGGATGAGAGACCAGCAGATAGTGCCAGATCTATGAATGCTAGATTGAGAAGTTTAAAAAGATGCTGGAAAAAGCAATGGCAAAAAAGCCCATTGTTCTGTTCATCTTCATTAATCATTTTGAATTTGCTTGACAATTACTGTATATACTTGTATATAAGACAAGTTTTTCAGCACATTTTTATGCTGAAAAATCCCTCCTCAGCTTATACTTGAGTGAGGATCCCACTTACCTGTTCTCCGGTGCAGTGCGGGTGTTCTCTGGTCTCTCCCGCTCATCTGTGGGCGCCTGCAGCCTCTGTGGGTGGTCCGATAACTGCTGATATCACCGCTCTTCTTTTCTCCTGCACGCCGGCAGCCTCTGTGTTGTCCGTCTTACCCGTTCTTGGTCACGTCCCCTTGCTCCAGCCAAGCATTGCTAAATACAAGTACTGGTATATTTCTGATCTTGGATATACAGTACGTTTATTTACAGTACTTAGTCTGCTATATTTTATTTTTGAAATTTACCAGTAGCTGCTGCATTTCCCGCCCTAGGCTTATACTCGAGTCAATATGGTTTCCCAGGTTTTTTTTGTGTGGTAAAATTTGGTGCCTCGGCTTATATTCTGGTCAGCTTATACTCGAGTATATACGGGTAGTATCGCTTTTAATTTTAAAAGTATTGTTAATTAACAAAATATTGTTTCCAGTGGCATGTTATACTTTGCAAACTTTCTCCCAACCCTTTTTTGGGGGGCACTCTCAACATAGATCAGAAGCTCTGGCGTAGAAGCTGGAGATTGATTTTCCTTGCCCTTTACAGAAAGATGTGCTTCCTTTGGTACTTCTGTGTTATTAATAATACTTTATTCACGATGTTTTCTTGCAGATGGCTAAGAACTAGCAAGTTATGTTCAAGACTATGTTGGCTCAGCTTCCTACCGCCATAAATGGTAAATAGTTTCTTTAAAGTATTTATTTTTCCAATACTGAATAAGGCTCTTTTACTCTGCTAGGTAATACTTTTTAAGAATCTTACATACTGATAAGTTGGCTGGTCAGTATTGGGCTTTTCATTTAAAAGCATTGTTCTTTTGGTTCTTTTGTTATTTACACACTATTATATTTGGTCATTTTGTTATTTACGCATTAAAATGTACCACTATCCATCTATCTATCTGTATGTGTGTGTATATAAAAAATCCAGTAAGTATGAATGATCAAATATGCAGATATGCTCATGAAAAACATGCAAAAAAAGCTTTGCAAAATATATATTTTAATACTGGTATTATTTCAAGAAAAAATAAAGGTGGTACAAATATATATTTACAAGAATGCAGTAAATATTATAGGAAAGACAATATAAGCAATAGAATACAAGTGGATAGCCAATCAATTGGAGTTAACCAGCAAATTGAAGATACCATGTGGCTAACATATTCTAATGTTAATAACTTAGAGTCCTGATAGACATTTCATATTCAATTTCTGGTCAAGAAAAAGGTCTCTATTGAAGTGTAAAAATATTTGATCACATAATTTAAATAAGAGAAAAGAAAAAACTGTAAATAGTAAACAATACATTAAGATGTTAATGTATTCATACACACATACAAATCTCTCAGCCCACCATCAAAACAGTAAAAAGGAACTCAGGAACCTTACCTCCTGCCAGGTAGGTTGAAAACATTCTCTGAAGGGGCAGCCAAGCTCTCACTTTAGGTATCATGTCTGCAGGAAGCTAAGAGGAACTTAACTTTCTTCCCTAGCTGCTCCTGGCTGCACTAAGGAATAGCCTCAAGTAGTATACATACACTAACAAACATTCACCAGTTGTGGGTGTAGTCCTCCTGTCATCCCCAACATAGCTTCCTCAAAGGCCAGTGTGCATTAAATACACCGCATGCCCTCAAGAGAGAAACCCAACAAGTGAAGAACTTTTGGCTGGTTTTAATGCATCGCCATATCAATGCTAAGCAGGTTGCAATCCAGGGAATAGAGGAACAAAGGTCCAGAGAAGGCTTCACCCTTTCTGGTAATTTTTTTGCAGCTCCTCTTTTTTTTCCCCCTGCTTCAGTCAGGAAACCCATGTCAGCTAGCTTTAGATGCAGCCTCCTTTAATGTTAAGAAATATTAGTAATATAAAGTTGCATTCTTACCGTTTGTAAAATAAGGTTATATTTTATGTCAATGAATTAAAATATTTCAAATAATGTTTTAGGAAGTTGTATGCTCCAGTTCTAAATGTTCTATATTTTTTAGAAAAAAGTGGGTGTTTAAAGAAACATTGATTATGCTCCATTTCTTTTGTCCCTCCATTTCCAAAATCTATAACAGTCATATAATTCTGAATCTAAATAAATAAAGAAACTGGTGTTTTAATGTTGCATTAGAATTAGATTCTATGCAAATTAGACTGCCATTTAGCAGAACAGCAGTGGTGATTTTTTTGAGTGTAAGGGATGAAGGAAGAGACAAAAATCTCGCTTTCTAAAAAATCTGGAATTTGGGCAGTGTTGATTTCCTAAGAGAGAGTTTGTAAAAATGTGTGAAAAAGCAGTCTGAAATATTAAAAACAAGATAATAAAGTGGAAAAACTGAAGGAAGAATGGATGACTGCCGAGAAAAAAACCACATTCCTGTCAAATTGGTAGGAGCAAGATGGGTCATAAAAGTTTTGGGTTTAATATTATTACTAAGGCAACAAAAGTTATTTTCCCCAATTGAACATAATTTTTAAAAAGTATTACTTTTTGTCTTTCAGGAGGCCCAAATATGTGGGCCATCACTTCTGAAGAAAGAAAGAAATATGATAAACAATTTGACAGCCTTAAGCCAGTTGGAGGTTATATTACAGGTTAGTGTGGTTTTCTACAATGAATGGTTTTCTGTTATATGATTTGAAGATTTAGTTCATTGAATTGCTATCTGGTTAAAAATATTAGTTGAAAAAAATTATTCTAACTGTCAATACTACAAAAAATGATAGTGCTATAAGCCACATATAAAATTATAGTTGACATAACTTTTTGGAAGTAATGAACACATGTTTGTGTTTATCTAATGATTGTACCACGGTTTATTAGACAATGCATGACATGAGCAATATTTTTTGAATTAGAGGTACTCTTAGCTGTCCTAATTTTACACAAGAAGATAATAGATCTGCCTCTAGGAGGCATCACAGTAGATCGTCCCACCTCACCAATCTTGCCTGATTTCAGAAAAGCTAAAGATGGATTTGATTAGCATTTGGATGGGAAGACTAGGTAAACTAGGGAAACCCAGGGCTGTAGATGGGCCGCTAGAAAATTAGGGGGCAGGGACTTCTGAGAAGGAAGCAATTCCTTCCATAGTGTTTCTAAGAAAACTTCAAGGACATATCTATAATGACACCAATAGCCAAACCTGGCTCAAAGGAGCTTTAACTTAAGCTGCTTCTGATCTATGGGAGATTTGCCCCATATGGCTTTGGTGTTTCTAATTTTCATTTTCTTCTATCATTTTTCAAAGAGAGAAGAGAAGAAAGTTAGGAAGTGGAGTCAAGTATCAGAGCATCCACACACTTTCCTGGAATGGAAGAAAGTGTATATGATCCTTCTAATTTATGCAGATTCTGTCTCTGAGTGAGATAGCAAGCAGGGAACATCTATTTTTTCTATATAAGGGAACAGGCACCTACAAATGCTGAAGAGAAATGCCCATTGAATAGCAATCATCTCATCCTCTTGATCCCTTATCCATGCTCTCCCTCTGGTTGACTATGATTCTCCAAACTAAACTGACATCTTTTCTAAAAGGCTCAAGCTTCAAGGTTGTTCAAAGTCTTTGGAGCTCCTACCCAGTCCAGTATGCTTTTCATTTTAGTCTTTTGACTTCTCTCTCTCTCTCTCTCTCTCTCTCTCTCTCTCTCTCTCTCTCTC